>CM064575.1:11239028-11259974 GCA_032716605.1 Paralithodes platypus
CTTGTATCTTATGAGGACCTTCGCCTTCCACCATTAAAACCTCTTATGAGGACGCCAGCCTTTCCCGGGTTAAACAACTGGAACTTTGCTTCATTTAAAATTATAAATAACTAATTTCAGTAAACCTATATTATATTTCTGCACACTTTAACATTTTCCCTTGTGAACTTTCTATTTTATAGTGTATAAGTGACTGTAATAAATGTGTTAACTTCTATTTCTTTCACACTGAATATTTGTTTGTGTAAACTCTTCACTATATCTTACTTTACCAGAAATTAATAATATTCCAGAACCTGTTAACATGATAGATGATAGGGCCATAGGGGTGACATGTGTTAGTTGGCCAATTGAACTTTATTAGTGTTTTCTCTAGACATGTTTTTTCAAAGTTGGGAAGGGCGTCTAGTAGGCAAGGGTAATGATAATAATATTTATAATAATTATAATTATAATACTAAAAATAATAGGCCTACCAATAATGTATGTAATGTACAGTAGCGAACATTAACAAGTATACACCCATTTCTATCTGTGAACCTATAAACCCAAGTTTTGATGCATTATTATATATACATTGTATTGTCTCGTTTGGACTCAGTACAAATTCAAATGGGTACGTAACTATTTGTGTTCACGACTGTACTTACAAATTAAATATATATAATAGGTTTTCCAATTACCAATCTTCACTGTACTACAAAACATTAGATTAATTATAGTAATATTAAAACTATGATAATAAGTACACTTTACAAACATTAATGATATAAAATAGACTTCTGGACTCTAGACCATATACAAATTATGTTTTCCAATCACCATTCCTCACTGTAACTCCCAACTCTAACCGCTCATATAAGACTACCATATCATTCCCCACCCCCACCCACCCTTCCCCATCCTCCAATACCTCTTCCCCACCCCACCCACTCTTCCCCATCCTCCAACACCACTTCCCTTCCCCATCCACCTCAACCCTTCCCCATCCACCTCTTCCCTTCCCCATCCACCTCTTCCCTTCAACCACCCCATCCCCCACCACCTCCTCTCTTCCCCATTTGCCAAAGTCTCTCCCCACCCATCACACTTCCCTATCTTCCACCTCTTCCCTTCTCCATCCACCACCACCCCTTCCCTTCAACCACCCCTTCCCCCACCACCCCTTCCTTCCCCATCTACAACCTCTCTCCTCACCATCACCTACCTTCCCCATCCACCACATCTCTCCCCACCACCTCCTCCCTCCCCATCCAAACCACCCCCCCCCTCCCCTTCCTCCATCCCCACCACCCCCTCTCCCACCTCTACCTCTGTGTCCTGTAATATCTGTTCATTAACTGCCTGTATCATAATTGCTAGACTTGGAGAACTGGTTTCCAGCAACATTTTTAGGCAACTGGATTCGGTTATCGTACTTTATAATTAAACATGGCAACGCTATATTTCATTTGATTGCCTTCGAACAAACAGTTTGGTATCATATATATACTGTATATACAGTATATATATATATATATATATATATATATATATATATATATATATATATATATATATATAGTCTATCAAGCTAAATCATATAGGACCTGTGATATTAAACAAAAAGGACTTCTACGATGCTTCCACCCCCCTTCATTTTAACATTCGTGATAAACTCTAAGGTCTCACCATACCACCCTTTCTCTAGACCTTCCTTAACGCTCTTTCAAAGTTTCAGCTCTCTATCATGATATTTATGACCGTTTATATATATATATATATATATATATATATATATATATATATATATATATATATATATATATATATATATACAGTATATATAATATTGTACACATTATTTATAAAACATAAACATTTCCAGAAAGTGTTATAAGTTACTTTACACCAGTTGAAGACAATTACTGCCCATGCAATAATGTAACATAAATGCGATTTAATTTGACATAAGTGTTGGCATATCAACAAACTAGTTATATTCCTTGTTTAACTTAATGTATAGTTAACCTCTTTTATAAGTATCTACGGAATGCTATAATCTGTATTTTATTAATTTCACCACAACACCAAACACCCCCAATGAAATTAATTAAAGTATATATGATCCACCGGGATTCGAACCTGGGTTATCACACACTGATTTTTGCCAAATTTGTTTTTCTTAACCCATACAGTACCGGTGACGTTTTTCTTTTATATTGTGGCAACTGTTAGACGATTTTATTCATATTAGGAAGGACCTCTACCAATAATAAGGCTTCAAACTATATCAACCAACCCTTGTAACTACCGCAGATCATTCCTAAGCTGTATAATATCGTCTAAATATAGCTAGAATAAAAGTGAACACACGTCGCTTGTACTCAAAGGGTTAATAAACACACGCACCGAGAGAGAGAGAGAGAGGCAGTAAACATCACCACCACCACATTGGGTTGACCTCTGACCTCCCGTGACCTCCCCCGCCCCCTCTGTCAACACCACTCCCTCTACGAACAGCCCTCCCCTCCCCCCAACACCACAGTAATAATATTGTTGAGGTCAATATGGATTACACATTATGGTCCAGGTCTAGACATTGTACGTATCGGTACCAGAGTAGAGAGGCGGAATTTTAGCTCTAAGAGGGAGTTTTCTGCCGGCCCCCCCCCCCCCCTTTCTCCCTTATGGGTAGCCCCATTAGTTTTGATATTTTAAGAAATTTACTCTTAGTTTGACGATTTTAAGACCTTTCGTATGCACCCCCTTCTCAGTTACATTTCATTATTCCATTTAGTTATGCGTTATGTACACTAATATATATATATATATATATATATATATATATATATGAGAGATAGAGAGAATGAGAATGCAAACTAGCTAGTCTGAAGGGTTAAAGCGAGAGACTGTTGAGTATTGACCAAGCCTAAAGACAAGCCCTCAACACCAAGACTTGCAGGACCTCTCCAGTTGATGGGTAAGCAAGCACGTCCTGGACACTGACATTAGACACCAGGGGACACTACACACACACACACACACACACACACACACACACACACACACACACACACACACACACACACACACACACACACACACACACACACACACACACACACACACTCTCTGCCTTTGTTCTGTGTCTTTGTCATCATAACCACTTTTAGCATTCATATGCTAGTACGTTTACAATCTTGCAAATACACGCTGTCACGTAGAGAACTGTGACTGATAAGCCTAACCCAAAGCTGTTGTTCGTAGTCAAAACCTGTAATGTATAGGGTATCGATGGTTAACCTTTACCTTAAATTAAACTGTTTGCGTAGTCATTTTCTTTATATATGAAGTAAACATTGACTATCAGGTTTACAAAGAAAAAACTACGGGTAATAAAGTTGTATGTTGTAGTCTCCCAAAGGGCGAAATGTTGTCCTCTCTCTGTATAGTAAAGGGTATGTTGTGGACAGTGTCCATACCCTCACTCACTCACTCACTAAAGACACACTGGACAGCTCAGTGCAGACAAACAATTGTATTCTTAAGCAATTCTTTCCTCTCACAGCGCTTGATACCGAACGAATACTGTAGGAATTATTGTTATTTACAGAGGTTAGACGGAATCAGAATTCCCATGTCTAAAGTTAACGTCACTTGTCCAGTTATCGTAACCATTAATGAAGATTATTGTTTATGAATACTACAAAAGACTTATATCTTTACAAGAGTGAGAGTAACTTTGGGGAGAGTATTTATATTGGTGCACAAGTGGATTCGGAACTCTGCTTTGCTCCATATCTGCATTAACCTTTTGACGGAACATTTCTCAAAATTATTGTTCTGCAATTTCCAATAGGCTTTTCACACACACACACACACACACTATTCGAGGATCTGCCACATAATATGGTAATAAAAGTACATTATATTGTAATGACGTTTAATTACATATGGTTGGATATTTGGCTTCTTAAAATAATGACCACCAGTCCTTTGTTCATTATTGTAGGTATAGCTCTACTTATCTGGCGCTGTCGAGGGACACGAAACCTCAACTACGTGTTCTCTTTTATGGGCCCCTATAGTTCACTGGTGTACAAACCGGAGATAACCTCTACCCTGGATTTCTACCGCTACGGCTGATAAGACGGCTCACCTTTTACCACGATGACGTAATTTTAGTTTTGTGCTGGATACCATTGGACGATTTTCTTTAGCATATACTCTGTACGTAGGGCTCAAAGGGGTAAATTCTATATCAATAAACCATCCAATAACTTAAGTCTTTTTTAACTGACACAAAGTCGTATACTGTTAGCCACAATAAATGGTAAAATTAGACGTGATCATACTGAAGGGTTTAATGGCATAATCTAAGCCACAAAACCGGATAGTTTAGTTGTAAAAGTTTAATGGATTGGCATCATTGTTGTCGATAAACTTGTAGAGCATATCTTTATTCTGTATCTAGTTCTAAATATGGTACCAGTAGTTGTAATGTTCGTTACTTTTCACTATACCAATATTTGTTTTACCATATACATTTTTGTTTCTTATTACCTCAAATATGGTAATGATAGTTAATACTCTGGGTTATTATTTCAAACATATTTTCGTTGTATTTACAAAAATCCATTTCAAATTGAGCAATTTTTCGATTTAGTTTGTTTTTAAACTATTGGAAGTCTTTTAATTATTAAACTCATTTAATAAAAACATTTGTAATGCATCTTAAATGAGGAATGCATTAAATGTAATATTATATAATATAATAATCAAATTTGTATTGTATGAGCAAGCACAAACATTGACTAAAAAAATTACCCTCTGATTGTATATTTTATCGACACATTAACTGAGCGTTAATAAATAAATGTAATACATTTCGATAATGTGTATAACTGTAATAAACACACACACACACACAGCTCTCACCTACTGTAAGTTCGTGTTTCTTAAGTAGACCTTTCACCTTTTACCGCCTGTTTTATCTCCTATCTCAAGGCTGGAGGCACACGAGTTCTGGTTCCGGCAATTATCTCGCTGCAACTTCTTTTTTAAGGGGGGATGGGCCGGTTATCTGGACCACTTATTCCCTAATGTATAGCCCCATTAGTTTTCAGATGTTAAGATGTTTGCCCCATTAGTAGTCGATTTTTTCCCTGGCGAACGATAGTGAGCCTGTAATGTTGGAAGAATCGGCCTTCGGCCGGGACATTTTTCTACCGAAAAAACGTACAAATTAATCTAGAAGGGGGATCTAATGTATTTTATTTTATTTTTAATTTGATGGAGGTCTAGGGAGGATACCTAGAAAAATAATGATTACATGCAAAAATCGCCCAAAAAGTGAACCATCTCTCCTTAATCTGGCAATTTTACTGGACTGTTATGCATGGTTTCGAAAACAAGTATGAATGGTAGACACTAATGAGTTTGCATGGTAGAATATAGTTGCTTGACGCTACAATGTAAAAAATATCAAAAAATAAACAAAAGAAGGCCGTAAATGACCACTATCGAAAACTTATTCAATAATACGTTTTAGCTGTATTTTACCTACATGGTCAAACACACAAAATAACTTGTAATATCGGCGGTTATATTAATTTGATAGCTGTTAAAGTGATGGTATTGTGTTGGTAATTGTGCTGTTTTTCCTGTAACTATGGATTGAGTGAAGGAAAACGCCGGGAAGAGCTTTAATTTTTGTATATTCTCTAACGTTTCGGGCTCTGAATTAGGATACGAATCAATTAAGTTCAGAAGTTAGAGGGTTAATTGAGATGGATTATACCCCCTTCATTCCTTAGGTTAATGAAATATTCCAGCATTAGCCAGAATAAAAATAAACACTGCCACCATAATACTGAAAGGGTTAACTGCTATTGTTTCCCTTCCTTTTCGATCCTCTATACTCCTCTGTAATCCCCTGTAATCCTTAGCGATCCTATGTAATCCTGCGTAGATCCTCCCTACCCCATATTCCAGTACCGGTACCTCGTAAACCCAACTGTAAAGCCACAAATAAAGCGCCCTTTCCCCAACCTGTATCATTAACACTGGTCTGGCAACTTATGAGGTAGAAATGTTTTATCCACAACTATGAGAGAAATATTTGTTCCGATTATAATTGTATCTAAAAGCCCTTTCTGATGGTACCAATACTCACCGTAGCCCGTGGACTAATATTTTTCCTTATATCCCTCACTGTTTCACTATATTAAGGGAGAGAAAGACCGTTTTTTCAGGACCCCCTTTCTCCCTCGTATTAAGCCCCATTTAAGTGTCGATTATTTCCTGGCGAGCGGTAGCGAGCCTGAAATGTTAAGGAACCAGCATTCGGCCGGTCTCCCCATCATCAAATACCTCATAGTTTTGCCTCACAACACAAACTGCATCCATCAGCATCCCCCCCCCCCCAACTTTTCCCGGAGGTTGTAGGTCAGCCCCCAGCCCCACCTGTCGTGCCGGGGTCACTCCTAGGTCACGATCTGTTAGGTTAAAAAAGGTCGGCCTCCGAGTGGTTAATTTGTGCCTCACGTTCCCGACGCCGCTAACGGCCGGCCCCAGATCCCCCACACGTGACTTAAAAACCTCTTCTGATCGTTGGTGTAATCATTTATTCAGTCCAGTCCAGTCAAGATATATTTATTGTTTAGTGAACTACAGGCGGGGCCAGGATTGTCACTCCAGTCTGTCTGTCTGAGAGTCTATCTCTATATTTACAAAATATCTATTTTTAAAACTTGAATTCAGCGATGCTTGGTTTGTAGTATTATAGTATTTAGTAGCTTCATTTGGTACACGAATATATCCAGTTAACCAGAGAGAAATATTGTCTAGCATTAGCTAGAGTGCAAAAAATGAAGGCTAAATTTTGCAGTATGGAAGTACACAAGGTAGATTTATAGCACTTGATGATGGTTCCTAATATCAAAATAATTATATATTTTTGAGAGAAATTTAGCGGGAAACTTTATCCGTAGGGAAACTGTTTACATTGGCTGACCCCCCTCCCCCCATTGATCGCTGCTCAATAAATCTCTCTCTCTCTCTTTCTTTTGTAACCACCCATTCGATCCCTAAACATCTTACGCTATTAATTATCACTTCTGTGTTTAATATTCTAATTGTTCTTAGAATGTCGGGAAGTACCGAAAATAGAGAGAAAGCTAACAAAGCCCACTCCTCTTTCCAACCAGCCACCTGAGCCTGTTATAGTTTCGTTTTATCTTTATTTATTCGTATAATTATTTATTTATTTATTCGTATAATTATGGAAAAGACCGGCTTGGATTAGATTACCTGGATTAGTTAACCATTTCAGTAAACGGTGACACGTTTCTTTCATTTCTTCTGACTATCAGTACGGTATATGATTTTATTCAATTTAGATTTTTAATTTATTCCCACGGGTCCTTCCTAATCCATATTGACCCAAATGGGATCAGCTGGACTTGGACGGTTTCTCAATGACACAGTTCACTATTTTCAATCATAAAACATAATTGGTCAGGGACAATCGAGGGGGTTAATTCGTCAACCAAATGCAATAACGCTTGCCAGGCTGGTAAATTGAATTAAAATGCTCGAAGTATCATATTTTTAGACCTTGAGCAAGTAGTTAATGCTGAAAAGTTTTACACCTTTCGTTCCTAGACCCTCCCTAAACTGCATAAAATGATCTAATAACAGCCAGAATATAATGAAGAAAGGCGTGGTCAATTACATAAGGGGTTAAGTATAATAATATGTGTTGTTATTGCAGTACGTAGTGGTGGTCGTTCTAATATGCGGGGATTTATATAGTTTATACTGGCATTCTACCAGAGCGTCAACCCGCTTCTCTCTCTCTCTCCTTCACTCACTCACTCTCACTCTCCGTCACTGTTACTCTCACACTTTCTCGCTTATATATACAGTATATATATATATATATATATATATATATATATATATATATATATATATATATATATATATATATATATATATATATATATATATATATATACTGTATACCGTATATATATATTTTTTTTTTCCCAGGATGTCAAATCAATTAACATAAATAACCCATTATGCTTGTAAAGGATTAACCAGACAAGCATTTAATCAGACAGTGAGCGATGGTCAGAAGCAAACTATATACCCACTATTATAGTAGGCATATAAACATTGGTCACAAGTGGGTTGGTTGAAATATACCCCCTTCCCCGCCCCCCTGCCATGGTGCGTGGGTGTGATGTCTGGGGCCTGCTGGGGACAATGATAAATAAATAGAGAGTTTACCAATGTAGAAACCTGGTTTGTGGGACGGGGGTGGGTGTAGGGTTGATTGTGCTTTCTCTCTCTCTGTCTTTCTCTTTCTCTTTCTCTTTCTCTCTCTCTCTCTCTCTCTCTCTCTCTCTCTCTCTCTCTCTCTCTCTCTCTCTCTCTCTCTCTCTCTCTCTCTCTCAATAAACGACATGCATCAATATATTATATTGATTTGCATTTGTTATAATTACTACATGTACTTAATGTCATATACTTAATTGCATTATATAATATACAGTTGTACTCTTGTCTCTACTACCGTGTTGTATATTTGTCCAACTGATGGTATATTGTCATGTCTTTATCATCATTACTCAGCTATTGCCAATATTTTGAAGCGAAATATGTTGTAAATTATGCCAGGTGGAAACAAATACACTATAGCATTATGATAATTTGCTTAAGTTTCACCTCACAATAATTTCAGTCTTCAAAATAAATGGTCCTGGATTGGTACTCCTGGTAAAGAGCTGAGTTGCATGCATTAAGGGGGGTCACCGGCTTTGTTTATCTTTCTCTTCTGTTCTCTCTTTCCCTGGCTTGTATCCATTCGGCCCAATTCAGCCAACTGTTTTAAGATGTTTATCCCCATCCAGGTGTCGATTTCTTCCTTGCAAGCGAGCGCAGCATTGTAGAATCCGGCTTCGCCGGAGAAATGTTTCTATCGAAAAATGTACACATTTAGCTTGCTGTCAAAACAAACATATATATATATATGCTGGCTCGCTACCGCTCGCCAGGAAAATGTTGACGCCTGGATGGGGGTAAACGTCTTAAAACAGTAGGCTGAATGGGGCCGAATGGATAAAAGCCAAGGAGAGAGGGAGAGAAAGAGAGAACAAAAGCGAGGTGGGCTCCCTTAATACACAATCCTTTCAATGATTATATTTAACCTTTTAAAAATTAGTGATAAGTTTATACAGTTTGATCAACATGTTTATATATAATTAATGTTATCTTCTTTTTTTCAGGTAAGTATTGAAACAAGGAGGAATTGAATGGCCAGTGTCTGTGGGAGGGTAAGTGTGCATTACCTGTTGCAAAATACAATGGAAGCAAGATAGAAAAGGCGGATGCATTATTAACCCCTTCTTTACCGACGACTTTTCTTTAGTTACATTCTAGCTATATTTATAAGATTTTGAACAGTTTAAGAAGGATCTGTGGTAGTAAAAAGGGTCAAGTGAGATGGTTCAAAGTCTGTCGGTTGCTTTGGAGGCCTTTTATAATGTGAATATAATCATCTAATAGTAGCCAGAATGAAGTTAAATTAACGGTGCCGGTATAGAAGGGATTAAACAACAGTAAATAAGAAATTACAGATTCATATTTTGTCACCAACCAACTTGACTTCTAAATTCAATTAATGAAATCGGTAATTTTTTTGAAAAGACTCGCAGCGTTATTATACATAATTTATTAGGGAAAGTGAAGCTCTATGGAATCCTTATAATATACTCGCATAGATTCCACTGTGGAAGAATATTTTTGTTAGTTAACTATAGTTTTGATGTAAATACTACCGCAACTACGAATCTTGTTTCCGAGACCTAGTATATTAACCTAACCAAACAACCTAACCTAACCTAACCCTAGAGTGCCCTAGACCCAGTACGTGGGATACAACACTAGCCCTTGCAAGTTGCATGCCAGCTACTGTGGGTTAATTTTTTTTTTTTTTTTTTTTTTTTTTTTTTTAAAGAGACAATGAACGGAGGAAGGAAAAACACAGATAAAACAAAAAGGTCCATGTGCCTAAAGGCATCCTCCATTCATAAAATGTTTATAACAACTGGATTTAAACATTTGCAGATTGTAAGTTTGTGGAAAGCAATTCGAGGGAAGTGAATTCCAAAGAGTAGTAGCTCTGGGGATAAATTAATTCTGATAAGCAGAAGTTCTGCATTGTGGAGGAAAAAGTGTAAATTCATGGGCGCTCTCAGCTGCCCTAGTTCTACGCGGAAAGATGTGGAGAGGCGGCACAATTGAAGCAAGTTCCTCGGAACAATTGCTGTGAAAATATCTGTAGAATAATGCAAGGGATGCAACGTTTCTTCGTATGGATAATGTAGGAAGGTCCTGTGTGATTGCAGGGTCATTGACCAATCTAACAGCCCCACCCTGAACTTCGTCCAACCGCCTCAATGCAACCACTCCACTCCCACCCCACAGAGGCGAACAGCAATCCATCCGAGAACGCACACGACCCCCACATATCACGGCCAACTGCTCGTCAGTGAAGAACTCTCGAACTCTGTACAGGAGTCCCAGTTTTTTAGAGGCATTCTTAGCAATGCTTCTAACATAATGTGTCCAGCTCAAGCTAGTAGTTAATGTTACACCGAGAATGTCAATACTAGGGGAAGTGGGAATATTTACATCATTAACAAATATATGGGAGTCAGTGAGATTCTGTCGGCTAGAAAATTGAATGTATTTGGTTTTCTGTGCATTAAAGGAAACTAGATTCTCCTGTCCCCATCCATCAATTCTAGAAAGGTCCCGGTTCAGAGAAATTGCCGTGTTCATTTTTGAATTTATAAGATCGGGTTGGGTGAAAGAATTGGTAAATGTGAAGGAACTGTGGAGTGTTGAGTCATCTGCGCAGGAATGTACTGGATTATGAGTGGTAGATATGAGATCATTGATATGAATGAGGAACAGAATTGGGGCCAAAACTGATCCCTGGGGAACACCAGCATTCATTGAGTGAAATCGAGAATAAAGGCCATCTACCATTACACGTATTTTCCTGTTATGAAGATAAGAAGAAATTAGTGGAACTAATGATGCAAGGCCGCAGTGTGACATCTTCGACAACAAGGATTGATGCCAGACTCCATCAAATGCCTTTGACATATCCAGTGCTATTGTATGTGTTTCACCATGTTGGTCTGTAGCCTGGTTGATTTGATTCGTAAGAAGGCAAAGCATGTCTGCAGTTGATCGACATCGTCTAAAACCACATTGCCTATCACTGATTAATTTATTATTCTCAAGATGCTTAATTATGTGATTATTTAATATAATTTCAAAGACTTTACCAAGAGTGGAAGTTACAGCTATTGGTCTGTAGTTTGATGGATCTGAAGAGGCACCTTTTTCAGGAACTGGATGGATGTTTGCTTCTTTCCAGGGTACTGGGAAGCATGAGGTATGAGTACACAGACGGAAATTTTTTGCCAATACAGGAGCGAGCACCAAGGAGCAATTCTTAAGTACTATTGGAGGAATTTCATCTGGACCAGGAGCCTTATCTACTGAGAGATTCTGCAAAATAGTTTTGACATGTCTGGTGTGGATCTTAAGTGAGGGAATTTCAGGCGAATTAAAATTAAGTACAGAGACATCTTGATTCATTTCATCTAAGGTTGAGTTGGTGGAGAAAACATCCGCAAGAAGGTCAGCTTTACCTCGCGGTCACTTACAAGATTGCCAGTCGGAGATTTTAATGGTGGAATGGATGAAGCCGTAGTGAAGCCGGACTCAAATGAGTCAAGAGTAGACCAAAACATTTTGTTATCATTTGGATTATTCAGAAGCCCACTTGCCTGCCCGTGGAGAAAGCCATATATTAGACATACAATAACATCTTTGTAGAACATAACACTTTACCGTAGCGAGTGTACTCCATTTCGAACACTTTTTGTAAACATGAACACGTCCGTAGCAGAGCTCTCAAGATTGCGGGACTGAGTTTGTTTACGCGCGGGACTATTTATATCGACAAAATCGAGTTACAAAACTTATCAAAACTATTCTACCACAACGGAAACGATGTGAGTATATTATAAGGATTCCATAGAGTTTCACTTTCCCTAATAAATTATGTATAATAACGCTGCGAGTCTATTCGCGATAATTATCATGAAATCAACTAATACATGTGGCACTCCAAGGACTCGAACCTAGGATACTCACACCCAAATTCCGCGCATATATGCATTACGCTATCAAGACAGGGAATGAAATATAATGATTGGTAGGTTAAGTAAGAGAGAGGTGGGAATGGAATGAATAAGGGGTTTTGTAAGGAAATAACATGAATTCAGATTACTGACGGTTTATTGAGAGAGAGAAAGAGAGAGAGTACAAAGGTACAAAGGAAATCAAGCAACAACAGATCTAGTGACTCTTCTAGGTTGCTTGTCCTCCAAAACACTGAGGATCAAGTGTCCAAACAGTGGTTTAGAGTGGGTAAGGGAACATTGGAAAGGGAATTACTGCCCTGGAACTAATGTCCGTGGCAGGATTAGGAAGTTAGTAGGGGACAGATGGGTTAGTAACTGAGGGGGGGGATAAAATAAAGTTATTCATTTACAAACGCAGTCAGTCGCGGGTTTGATGCGAGATATTTGTCTAGGCGGAGTTTAAATGAATCAACGGTGATGCAGTCTATAACGTTTCGGGGAAGCCCATTCCACAAGTTGACAACTCGATTGAAGAAGAAATTCTTAGATTCGTGCAGAGTTAAAAGATTTACCAATAATTTTGCAACCGTTTCCCCGCGTGTAATTAGATTGGTCGATAGTGAAGTACTTACTACAGTTCATATTGTCGATGCCTTTGATGATTTTGAACACTTGAATTAAGTCGCCTCTTAATCTGCGCTGGGTTAAAGGAAATAGATTTAATTCTCTAAGACGCTCTTCGTATGGTTTGTTCTTTAGGCTAGGTATCATTTTGGTAACTCTACGTTGAACTCGTTCTAGCTTGTTTATATCTTTTTGGTAATAAGGGCACCAGGATTGAACGCAGTATTCCAGAAGAGGGCGGACTAAGGAATTGTAAAGGGTTAGGATAACGTCTTTGGATTTATGCTCAAATGACCTGCCTATAAAGCCAATTATTTTGTTTGCCTTCTTAACAACTTCTGAACATTGTTGACTCGGTTTTAGGTTACTTGATATTGTTACTCCCAGATCGGTTTCTCTGTTTACATTCTTAAGCTGAGTGCCATTCATCGAATAGTTTGCTTTCTCATTTAGGTATCCGATATGTAGTACTTTACATTTATCCGCATTGAAACTCATTTGCCAAATTTGGGCCCAACATGACAATTTATCTAGATTGTGTTGCATATCGTCAACTTGATCTTTTGAGAGTACGCTATTTGCAATTTTTGTATCGTCAGCAAATTTTGAGATTGTACAGGTGAGACCCTCGTCTATGTCGTTGATGTAAATTAGAAAGAGAATTGGTCCTAGTACCGATCCCTGGGGTACCCCGCTACTTACATTGGTCCATTTTGATGCCTTACCGTTTATGACTACTCTTTGCTTTCTGTCGCTGAGCCAATTTTCTATCCATTTCAACACACCGTCTTGTATTCCATGCGCTTTTAGTTTTAGCAGTAAACGTTTGTGGGGAACTTTGTCAAAGGCCTTTTGAAAATCAAGGTATATAATATCTACAGCTTTACTCTCATCGTAGAGGTTGAGGATATCGTGGAAGAAGTCTAAGAGGTTTGTTAAACAGGAACGTTTTTTACGAAAGCCGTGTTGAGTATCTTTAAGTATGTTATTTTCCTCTAAGTGATTTACGAGTCTGTCTCGTATGACCGTTTCTAACATTTTACATACAACTGAGGTTAAGCTAATTGGACGATAGTTACTGGATAGGGATTTGCTGCCTTTTTTTAATATCGGTGTTAAGTTGGCTAGCTTCCACTGATCGGGCATAGTTCCAGACTGCAAGGATTTATTGAATAGTAATGTCAGTGGTTTAGAGAGCTCATCCTTCGCTTCCTTCAGAACTCTAGGCGAGATTGTATCAGGTCCAGGCGTTTTATTTACCTTGAGTTTATCTAAACAATTCAATACTTCTCTCTCTGTAACGGTGATATTGCTTAAAACATCTGAATTATCAATCTGAATCGGCGATGGTGTAGGGATATCACTGAGGTCTTCTGTTGTAAAAACTGATGCAAAGAAGGTATTGAGGGCATTACTCATTTGTTCTTCGTCTTTGGTGTATTCTCCATTTTCATCGACTAACGGTCCAACAGTTGAAGTAACTATTTTTTTCTTTCTGATATAACTATAGAATTCTTTCGGGTTTGTTTTACTTTGATTCGCAATATGTAACTCTAAGGTCTTTTTACTTTGCTTAATTAACTTTTTGGCTTTGCGTCGTAGCTCTACAAATTTCAGCCGTTCTTCGTCATTTTGTGAGGATTTTAATCTATCATTAGCAAATTTTTTAGCAAGCAGGCAGTTTGAAATATCTTTATTCCACCATTTGGGCTTATTATTATGGCCTGGACGCCGAGTTTTCGATGGTATGCAGTCTTGCACTGCTTTTAGGTAAGTGGCTTCGAATAACTTCCAAGATGTATTTATGTCGTTATTGTGAATTAAAAAGCTCCAGTCAGTTTCTTTAAACATAGCTCTAAGTTTATGGAAGTTTGATTTCTTGAAATTAGGGACTTTTTCGATGCTACTATTTGGTTCGTTACTAGTAAACTTTAAAGTGAAAGTTATCGTATGATGGTCGCTGTTACTGAATTCATCACCAACATTCAAATTCTCTATTAATTCTTCTTTTGTTGCAAGTACAATGTCAAGAACGTTATTACCACGGGTCGGCTTTCCAACAAATTGATAAAGCGAACTCTCTTGCAAGTTCGTATACAAGTCATGTCCGGAGTGTGAAGTAAGAGTATCGCCCCACTTGGTCACAGGTAAATTAAAGTCACCAAAATTACGGTATCTTGTGAGTTACTTACATCTGCAATTTGTTCGTAAATTTCTCGGTCAGTTTGCACTGATTGAGCTGGAGGTCTGTATATTAATGCAAGTATTATTTTTGTACCTTTATTATTCTTTATTAGCACAAAAGATGCGTCGACGTTCACAATTTGAGGTTTTGACAAGAGGGTAGGGTTAAGACTTTCTTTGATATAAAGTAAAACGCCACCTCCATTTCGATTTATTCGGCTTTTTTCAAACATTACATAACCGGGAAGTGAATACTCTGCTAAAAAGTCTCTATCTTCTGTATTGAGCCAAGATTCTGTTATGCCAATCACATCATAATTTTCTGTAAACACTAGCTCCTCTAAATCTGAAAATTTATTGCGTATGCTACGAGCGTTTGCATAGAAAACCTTTAAATTTTTTATTTTAGAACTCACGAAACGCTCTTTAATAATATTTTTGGTTCTTGTCGGATCTACATTTATGTTCATGGCTGTCCTCGGTCCTCGCTGTCTCCGGTCCTTATCGCTGGTGGTCCTCGGTTGCCTCTGTTTTTTTCTTGGCGTTGGATGATTTATGTCACTGCTGCTTCTTCTCGGATGGCGTTTTTTGATCCATGGCTGCGGACTGCTTCGTGTAGGAGACGACCCATGCGTGCTGAACCCACAGGGTTTAGATGAGTGCCATCCTTGCGGAACAGAGTAGGCTGGTTGTAGAAGTTGTCCCAGAGGTTGATGAATTCAACTTCTTCCCTCAGACACAAATGTTTTAGTCGGCTATTTGTGCTGAAGGCCTTGTCGTAGAATTTGTCAGGTGCGTCGATCTTGGGGAGAATGCCTGAGATGATGATATTCCTTGACTTGTTTTTGTAGTGCTGGATCATCTTGCGATATTTCTCCATCAACTCTTCGGATCTGGTGCGCATGACGTCATTTGAACCAGCATGGATGACAAAAAGGGTATTTTCATTTGCATCCTTTGTGGTATCTTCGAAGGCTTCCACAATGTCGTCCAGTCCAGCTCCTGGGATGCAAAATCTTTTTCGTTGATTTGGGACTCTGTCGCAGAACTCTTCGACCTGTTCTCGTAGGATGGAATCCCCAACGAGCCTGGTCTCTTCTGGTTCGTCTTCCATCTCTACCAATATCTCAAATCTGTTTGACATTGTGACTGGTAGATGAGACCTTTTCTGCGTTGGCCGTGCACCGTTCCTCACTGGTGTAAATCCGGAAACCTGTGGTGGCGGGACTCTACGTACAGGTCGGGGAGAGGAGTGGTTAGAACGGGGGCGAGGGGTTGGTACTGTTCGTGTTAGCAGGCTTCTTGCACGAGGAGTGGGGGAGAGACTAAGGTGAACAGGGCGGCTGTCCTGGTTTGATGTCGGCTCAGGTTCGTCAGAAGCATCTGCTGCAGTGTCTACTGCAGGTGTTGGATTGTTGGCAGATGACGTTGGGGCGGTGGTGGATGCTGGAGTTGAAACAATTTGAGTTAGTGATACTCCAACGTTGAGTGTTACAAACTCTTGGAGTGATTCCAGCTTCCTGGTGAGGGCGTTGATCTTGTTGAGGGCTTCATCCAATTTTGCTGTCAAATCCTCTCGTTGCTGGCAGAGTCGGCAGACTTGTGGATCGGCAGGAGCAAACATGGAAGCACCAAACCTACCGGCGCAGTTCGTACAGGCACGAGGCATGGTGACGATCACTTTCTTCAGTTCACTTCACTCACTTAAAAACACTTAACTCACTTTAAAAACACTAAACTCACTTTAAAAACACTTCACTCCCTTCAGGTCGCTTCACTTACTTAAATAGGCCTAACCGAAAACAAAATGTTGAAATACACACAAATAGGTTATCAGCGGTGATAGCCTAACCAAAAATTAAAACAAAACAAAATTAAATTTGAATACGCAGTGATAGCCGAACCGAAAACAATTTTATGTTTATTTAAACAGAAATAGGCCACCAGGGGTTATAGCCTATCCTAACCGAAAACAAAAATTATGAACTACCGGTACGCAGAAATAGGCCACCAGCGGTGATAGCTTAACTGAAAATTTAAAAATTGAAGTACGCAGAAATAGGCCACCAGGGATGATAGCCTAGACTAACCGAAAACAAAAATAACCGAAAACAAAAATTATGAAATACCGGTACGCAGAAATAGGCCACCAGCGGTGATAGCCTAGACTAACCGAAAACAAAAATTATGAAATACTGGTACGCAGAAATAGGCCACCAGCGGTGATAGCCTAACTGAAAATTTAAAAATTGAAGTACGCAGAAATAGGCCACCAGGGATGATAGCCTAGACTAACCGAAAACAAAAATTATGAAATACCGGTACGCAGAAATAGGCCACCAGCGGTGATAGCCTAACTGAAAATTTAAAAATTGAAGTACCGTACTACGCAGAAATAGGCCACCAGGGATGATAGCCTAGTCTAACCTAAAACAAAAATAACCAAAAACAAAAAAGTATGAAATATGCAGAAGTAGGCTACCAGGGGTGATAACCTACCTAAAAAAGCAAAACAAATATATATATATATATATATATATAATAGAATATGTAACTAAATATACAATTCACCAAATAGAGATTATATAAAAATAAAGTGTAACTGCACACAAGGGGTTAATATACTGTATCAACAGATGGCGCTGGTGTCACTGTAGGCTAGTCAAGCCGGATTATATTTAGATAAACAAAGTTATCAGTCAAAGGTTACTACAGTACAAGATCATGCAAGCAACAACTAAAATTACAGATATATATAGCTACAGTAGGATACTGAATACGATAACTACTAGAGTAAATAAGAAAATACAAAGCTAGTCGATTAGAGGTGCGCGTGCGTCGTCTGCTACAAGCTAGGATAACAAATTTAAACAACAATGTTTATCAGTCAGAAAAGCAATAAAATAACATGCACGGCAACTACAGAACTATGTGGAGGTTAAACAAGCACTTAACTACTGTTCATGCAATGAATAAAGGGAATTGGGATATGAAATACTCAAATTATGATCGAGTTTTCTCAGTGGCGATGCGGAGCTGTTGGCGATGCTAAAGCCGGCGGATGAGTGGGGAGAGAGAGAGAGAGAGAGAGAGAGAGAGAGAGAGAGAGAGAGAGAGAGAGAGAGAGAGAGAGAGAGAGAGAGAGAGAGAGAGAGAGAGAGAGAGAGAGAGAGAGAGAGAGAGAGAGAGAGAGAGAGAGAGAGAGAGAGAGAGAGAGAGAGAGAGAGAGAGAGAGAGAGAGACTCAGACTCAGACTCAGACTCAGACTCTTCGTATTATATATTTGTTTTGTTAAATTTAGCGCGGGTCATATGTCACCGAGGTCAGGCTTGCATGAAATATCTTCAAGTTTAACATCTCGGTCTATAATATTATTTTCACGCAAACCTTGGCAACAAACACCTTATATGCAAAACCAAGTATATGTGTAAATAATACTTTCAAAATTGACATCATGAACATATCCTAAATGCCTTATATGCAAAAGCAAGTAAATGTGTAAAAGAGTGCTTTACAAATTTACATAATAAACATGTCCCATTGGAGTTTACATGCCAAAGGTTATTAGTTAACATTGTAGTATTTATCCACAAGGCGCCATACCAAATATGGAAACTAAATTAAGTAACATACACATTCTCACAATCTTTACCATTTAAGGCATTTCCACTTTCGCATAAATTCACATAATTTCTATTTACTTATATTTTATGCAATCTGTCTTTCATGTTCAGTATTGCATATGATAAAACAAAATGCGCATACAGAAAGGTATGTGCTTTTACTGAAAAACATCATACACATACACGCGCGTGCGCACTCAAGCACACACATATTGAAACAAATTACAACGCACATGTTGAAACATATTAAAATACACAAACTGTATATTGAAATACACATGCACACACACACACATACAGTATGTGCGAGTCAAAGCCACCTGCACCCCTTTCACTGCATGTGTGTGCGTGTGTGTGTTTGTGTGCGTGGGAGCAGGGGTGTATTGAAAGGGGTGTAGAGAGGTCACCAAACTCTGACCCCTCTTTAGTTAGAGACCCTTCAGTAAACATAAACTGGACAACTCCCTTCGTATAATGCCTTTGTAAATCTGTATCGCCATTGGAGAACTTTCAAAACTTTTCAGCTAGCAATTGTAAGCAGTTTGACGTTATAGCCTTGAAGGAAGTAAGTGCCGGAAGTTCATAGTTGGTCAATAATTATCCTGTTTCTTACAGCTTACCTTTGCCAGGTTTCACCGCAGCTCCTCAATTTACTAATTGCGTGTTTTCACACTATAAAGAAGTTTGAGCCGTAAACATTGATATCAAACGGAAATGCAATAATTATGTAAATTTCTGATAGATAGAAAGTGTGTTGAATTATATTTTGTTTCTAAATGCACTACAACCGTATTATAGCTGGTAATTCTGTTAAATATCGATGTTTACAGCCCCAACTTCCTTATAGCCAGAAACTCGCAAGAGGTCAATTACCCTACCCCCTGCTCATTCTGGAGTATATTAAGTTTGATAAGTATATTTCATTCTCGAGAAGTTGACGAGCGGTCTTTATCCTATATTTAAGACGTTGATCTCCTAAGGCCTGTCTGATCTCTGTGTACCGCAGGGTCTTCATCCCGAGACTGCCATGATGTCGTGACCTACCCTCTCTCTTCTTTCACCTCCCTTTTATCCTCTTTTTATCACTTCTTACGGTGTGCCCTGTTTCTTTTTTTCATACACTCTTCCATTTGTGTCAACGCTTCTATCCTCCTGTTGCTTCTTCTTTTTCTTCTTCGCTTAATTTTGTTGTATAAACCTTTGTCATTACCTATTGTTTATGTGAATGACCGTCTGATCTGGGTGTGTCATAGGGTCATTATCCTGAGAGTGTCATGGTGGTGCCGTGACCGCCCCCCCCCCCCCCCCTCTCCATCTCTCGTCATCTCTCTCCCTCTCTGGTCCCCCCCCACCCACCCCCGTCCTCTCTCTCTCTCCGCTCTCTTGGGCCTCTCTCATCTCGCTCTCTCTCTCTCTCTCTCGCTCTCTCTCTCTCTCTCCTCTCTCTCTCTCTCTCGTCTCTCTCTCTCTCTCTCTCTCTCTCTCTCGCTCTCCTCTCTCTGCTCTCTCTCTCTAATCACTCTCCCTCTCATCTCATCCCCCCCTCTCCTCCTCTCCGGGTCTCCTCTCCTCTCTCTCTCTCGCATCTCCTCTCTCTCTTCTCTCTCTAAGTCTCGCTACCGTCTTCTCTCTCTCTCCTCTCGTTCTTAGTTTTTGCGTGTCGTTTTACATGTAACCTTGATCACCTAGCATCTAGTGTTATATTTCTTTAGTCTGTATGTTTTCATTCTAAATATTATCACGTCTCCTAGCCTAGGATGTATTCGTTTCCTATTCCGGGTCCTATACCTAAAAAAAACATCACATACAAACACACCCTAGGTTCCCCCCCCCCCTCCCCTTTCGAGATACATTTGAACATGTTTCGGGGCGAATGGTCATACAATCGCCAAACTAATATGGCGAACGTCTTAAGATCTCAAAACTAATGGGTCTAAAAATAAGGGGGAAGGGGATCCAGAAAAACACCGTCCCCTTAATCGCATTTTGGTTGTTTCCTCTTCTTTTGCTTTGCCGTAGTATTTATCAAGGTTTGCTGATCACCTCTTTCTCTTGTTTAGTTCTTATTCATTTATGTTGTTTTCCTCTGAATATACACAGTCGTTTTACACATTGTTATCAGTTCTGGTGTTGTTTGTTCCTTCTATTATTTATAAACACAAGCTTAGCAAGTTTAAAGTGGTACTATTAATAGCTTTTACTAGTGCATTTATGGATTATTACTTAGTTGTGTGTCTGTGTGTGTGAGAGAGAGTGAGAGTGAGTCAGTCTTATAATTATATTTTTTGGGCACCAGT
>CM064575.1:11260074-11333118 GCA_032716605.1 Paralithodes platypus
TTAGTTTTTGCCCGTGTCGTTTTAACCTTGATCACCCATCTAGTGTTATATTTCTTAGTCTTGTATGTTTTCATTCTAAATATTTATCACGTCTCCTAGCCTAGGATGTTTCGTTTCCTTCCCTCCTATACCTAAAAAAAACACATACACACACACCTAGGTTCCCCCCCCCCCTCCCCCTTTCGAGATACATTTGAACATGTTTCGGGGCGAATGGTCATACAATCGCCAAACTAATATGGCGAACGTCTTAAGATCTCAAAACTAATGAGTCTAAAAATAAGGGGGAAGGGGATCCAGAAAAACACCGTCCCCTTAATCGCATTTTGGTTGTTTCCTCTTCTTTTGCTTTGCCGTAGTATTTATCAAGGTTTGCTGATCACCTCTTTCTCTTGTTTAGTTCTTATTCATTTATGTTGTTTTCCTCTGAATATACACAGTCGTTTTACACATTGTTATCAGTTCTGGTGTTGTTTGTTCCTTCTATTATTTATAAACACAAGCTTAGCAAGTTTAAAGTGGTACTATTAATAGCTTTTACTAGTGCATTTATGGATTATTACTTAGTGTGTGTGTCTGTGTGTGTGAGAGAGAGTGAGAGTGAGTCAGTCTTATAATTAATATTTTTTGGGCACCAGTCTATATTATATGTTACAATCATTATATCCAGCAAATTACTTTAATTACCAAAGTTTAGTATCACTAGTCAGCTCCAGGTAGACTCAATTCTTTCTTTTCTTGGTTGCACACGCTTTAATTGTAGTATTCTATCTATCTATATATCTATCTCTATCTATCTATCTATCTATATCTATTTTTTCATTGGGATTATATATAAAGGTTGGGCATATTGTAAGCATTAATTAATTATTACCCTGACGACAGTTCCACCTACTTTCGTTGGGTATGGGTTAAACATTTCTTGTGTATTATGTATATACTTGCTGATCATGTTCATAAATTATACCGTGAGAGAGAGAGAGAGAGAGAGAGAGAGAGAGAGAGAGAGAGAGAGAGAGAGAGAGAGAGAGAGAGAGAGAGAGAGAGAGAGAGAGAGAGAGAGAGAGAGAGAGAGAGAGAGAGAGAGAGAGAGAGAGAGAGTAAATAGTGTGTACAGTTCTAGCCATCCTACACCTGTCCGTCCTCTCATGTCAAGGTAAATCAATTAGGCGATTAGGTGAATTGATTACTGAGTGTTGTGTTTGTTGTTGTAGCAGTGGTCCCTATGGTGTATATATATATATATATATATATATATTATATATATATATATATATATATATATATATTGTATATATAATAATGTACATATATTGTTTTATATCTAATTAATTATTTATTATTCATGTCTGTAAGTATGTAAATTGTAGTTTGCATGGAAAGTCAAATTATGGTAAGTGTTCTTATTTATATAAGGCATTGTTAGTGAAATAGTTAATACCAATCTCTAATGAAGTGGAAAAGTTTCAACGAGTGTTACCTCAACTGTCTAGCACACCGTTATTACTATTATATTTAATAATATTATAAGCCCAGGTTGTTGCAGCCATTGCAGTGGTAGTTTCACCCACACCCACCATTATCTCCTGACCGCCCCGAACACACGGTGAAAGTACCTGTCAATAGATAAAAGACACACGGTTAAGGGAGCCCACCTCGCTTTTTTTGTTGTCTCTCTCTCCCTCTCTCTTTGGCTTGTATCCATTCGGCCCCATTCAGCCTACTGTTTTAAGAAGTTTACCCCCATCCAGGTGTCAATAATTTCCTGGCGAGCGGGAGCGAGCCAGCATATATATATTTTTATTTTGACAGCAAGCTAAATTTTTACATTTTTCGATAGAAAAATTTATCCGGTGAAGCCGGATTTCTCCATAGAATGCTGGCTCGCTATCGCTCGCCAGGAAGAAATCGACACCTGGATGGGGATAAAAAAATAAAAAAAAAAGTAAAAAAATTATAATAATAATAAAACTGTCTTAAAACAGTTGGCTAAATGGGGCCGAATGGATACAAGCCAGGGAAAGAGAGAAAAGGAGAGAAACAAAAATCCGGTGACCCCCCTTAATTTGCGCGTCCACGGCACCTGTGGACCTGTGGTGGGGTGAAGGTTGAGGTAAGTGTGGACCCGGGATACCACTACAGACCTCAACGCTTTAATTACAGGTTTGGGGACGTGGGTTGTCGGGATAACTAGGACAACTCAACCAATACGCCAGTTTCACCGCTTAATGGAGGATGGTTCAGTTTTTGGGCGATTTTTGCATGTATTCATTATTTTTCTAGTTTCCTCCCTAGACCTCCATTAAATAAAAAAAAAAAAAAAAATCCATTAGATCCCCCTTCTAGATTAATTTGTACATTTTTTCGGTAGAAAAATATCCCGGCCGAAGGTCGGTTCTTCCAACATTACAGGATCACTATCGTTCGCCAGGGAAAAAACCGACACCTTAATAGCACGAAAGGTCTAAATATTGACGAAGAAATGAGGCGAAAGGTCTTAAAATCGACTAACTAATGGGGGCAAACATCTTAACATCTGAAAACTAATGGGGTTAAACATGAGGGAGAAAGTGGTCCAGAAAACCGGCCCATCCCTCCCTTAAAAATGTATAGAGTATAAATAAATAAATAGTTTTCAGCGAACAGGCCCACTCCAAGCAGTAGAATAGTTCAGAAGTGGAAGAGTAGAATAGTTCAGAAGTGGAAGAGTAGAATAGTTCAGAAGTAGAAGAGTAGAATAGTTCAGAAGTGGAAGAGTAGAATAGTTCAGAAGTGGAAGAGTAGAATAGTTCAGAAGTGGAAGAGTAGAATAGTTCAGAAGTGGAAGAGTAGAATAGTTCAGAAGTGGAAGAGTAGAATAGTTCAGAAGTGGAAGAGTAGAATAGTTCAGAAGTGGAAGAGTAGAATAGTTCAGAAGTGGAAGAGTAGAATAGTTCAGAAGTGGAAGAGTAGAATAGTTCAGAAGTGGAAGAGTAGAATAGTTCAGAAGTAGAAGAGTAGACCTCAATCAGGGCCAACTCTCGCCTAGTATTCTTGGGTTAGGTTAGGGTCTAGGTTAGTTAAGGGGAGATTTCCACTAGAGGGATTTTTTTCTTGACTCCTTTCTCCCTCATGTTTAGCCCCATTGTTTTTCTAATTTTAAGATGTTCGCCCCCATTATTTTGACGATTTTAAGAACTTTCAACCCATTTATATCAATTTTAAGACCTTTCGTGCCTTTTAGGTGTCGATTTTATCCTGGCGAGCGATAGCGAGCCTGTAATTTAAGAGGAACCGGCCTTCAGCCGGGACATTTTTCTACCGAAAAATGTACAAATTTATCTTGAAAGGGGCTCAACGGGGTGTAATCTTAAGCTTAAAGGATATCTAGGGACCAAACTAAAAACCTCTCCTTAAGGTTAGGAATTATGTTGGCATTGGTTTACTTGCCTTTGATTGAGTTGGGATTGGTTGATATGGTCTACTGGTCGAGTTGTCTGAGAATCGTAGATGGGATATGCAATCGCTCGAAAAAAAAAAACTTTAGCATTTTATGGCAGTATGAAACAATAAGTGAGGGGATGTGAAAAAGCACTGGAGACAAAATTTGCATACCGGGTACCCAAAGTTTTCCAAATGTCATCAGCTGGTGTTTCATACTGCAGTAACCTAGACATCCTTACCTTTGGATACCTTTGGATGTGTTCGCCGCTCCTCTAGCGGCACCAAGGAGCGCGACGCCCCTCGTTATGGGTGGTGATTTGGTGCAGTAGACTGTTTGAAGCGACAGCTCGCTCCCTTGCGAGGATGGGCTCGTCTGGCACTTTTTGCAGTTCGACATCTAGGGCTCTCTTGAAGTTGTCTAACGAGATGTCCCTCATGTCTCTTACTCGCCGTGGGAGTTTGTTGAAGAGACGTGGGCCTCTGTGTGATAACCAGCCCTCTCGCAGAGAGCCCATAGCACCCCTGTTATTCATCCGGGGGATTTCGCATTCCCAGCCTCTCCTATCACTGAATTTCATGACTATCGGAGTATGTAGGTTTGGTACTAAACATCGAGTGTGTATTCAGGATTAAAAGTCATCAAAAACCTTCATAACTTTGAATTTGGTTTTTAATTGAAGTTATAAAATAATATAGCCTCTTAATGCACATGGCCTATATTTTAGAGTCGCACTTTGTTCAACTGTGTTAGTGTACTTATTTCAACACTTGGAACTGAAATTGAAGTCGTGCAGGTGTTACACGACTATTGAACCCCACAATACATGGACTTTTTAAGGTCAGGTGATTTTCAGTTGCTTGTGACACTGATAATAGGTGTTTGTATCCTAGGGAAATATATCTTTCTCGGTGTGTAGGGGTTATAAGGAATGTTTAATATCTTAAGAAACCTTGTGAACCATTCTAGGGAGTACTATTTGGGTGAGAGAGAGAGAGAAAAAAAAAAGTGCACTGCAAATGCTGGAAAACGTGCCCATGTGTGTCCACACCTTCTGAAACTGCCATAGTACCATAGTGCGGTGGGAATATGAACATGATTAGATTAATATCCAGTATTCGAGAATGGATAATATGTCGTAGGCGTGTGCATAAACCTTTAAACCGTCTTGGTGGTGTAATGGTTAAGGTGTCTAAAAATCTGTGCGTGATAACCCGGGTTCGAATCCTGGTGGATCACAATTATATGCTTTCATTAATTTCATTGGAGGTATTTGGTGTTGTGGTGAAATTAATAAAAAATAAATTATCGAGAAAGAAAACCAATACGATCTCAAGGACAGGTTTGCTCTTAAGCAACTTTTGAACTAGCTGTATTAGACGGCTAGAGAATAGTTAGACGATTATTAAAACTCTGTTAGAAGTGTTGCTAGGGCCTCTAGTGAAGACGTATGTGCTGTTCTCTGAACCCAGACACGTCATTGATCACGAAACCTGTAACTTGCTTCACCATAAAAGCCAGTTAGCTTCGATCCAAACCTAGTCATTAATTAGCTAGATTAAATCGCTTACTGTTCCCTGAACCAAAGCGCTCGCTGTTCCTTGAAGCAAATTTGCCGAGCTAGGAATATAATTGATCAGAAAGATAGATGCTTGCTATTTCCTGAACCCAAGTAGTGAAAGGTAGACTATTCTAGTGCTTAATCATATTAGTGCATGTTAAGCTTATTATTGCAAAACCCAGAAGTGTTAAGGTTTGTGCCTGCTGTTTCCTGAATCCACGCAAAATATGAATCGTGATATTAACATATTGAGATTCTCCGGAATCTAAAGCCATATTAACTTTATTATGCTCACTGCCACGTTTGGTCCAGGTAGAACAAGAAATTGTACTTAGATGAAATGTTATTATTGTCTGCGCTCGCCAGAGACACAGGTTTATGAAATGAAGTCGTGATATTGTATATTGTTGCTCTATATAAATAATGTGTACTTCGCATGCCCGTTTCTTTATATGTAATTTAATAGTACGGTATGTATAGGTCTTTCTTTGTTTGAATTCTGAATATAGTATTTAGATCATTATATTCAGATCAGAAAGAACCTTTAGGAATCAGGGGGTTCAAAGCTATTTCAAGTTATCCTCTGACAAAGAGAGGTTTATCCTAGGCTGAATAAAAAAAAAATGCTGGGGGTAGCTGGATTAGGGGAAAAACTGTATTTTATGGAAGTTCATGGCTTAATTAAAGATTCTCTCTCTCTCTCTCTCTCTCTCTCTCTCTCTCTCTCTCTCTCTCTCTCTCTCTCTCTCTCTCTCTCTCATTAAGATACTAATTACCGGTAATAATAGTCAATCACTTAAATATTTCAAAATGGTGGTTGGAAACATACAAATGATAATTAGCGTAGGCCTAGTATTTCTCACAGGGAGTGTAAAATCTTGAACAACACAGATTGTGTACCGGTAGTTTCAAAAGTAATTGTTCTTCATCTTTGCAGCACGAAATACTTTGGTTTAGTTGTGATATTAAGCATTCATATCGTAAATTAATTAAAGATATGTCTAGCTCATGAAATATGCAATGTTATAAGGGAAAATTTTGTAACATGAAAAACGTCAATGCATTTATTTTGATCGACGCAATGTGATTAGGCCTATACAGTAGCCTATAGATGTGCTGTTCATAAATATATTCAAATTTATTCTATATATTTTGTATTCAGTTTTCATTACAATCCCCAACACTGGGGGAACGATATTGCGGAACAGATGTGTATTTGTAAGGGAAAATCTCCCTTGAGGACAGCGACACAGACACCCCTTAAATCTAGCCATGCTCTATGAATGCTGGCGAAATCCGTTTTCTGTTACCCAATCTTACAACTACGAGAGTTGTGTGTGGGGGGGGGGGGGGGGGGGGGGGGGGGTCATTGATCTGCACATCACCATGGCAACCACTCATACCCGCTCAGCTTTTACACATCACATTCCTTTTGCCCTTTTCTTCTATTAACATACATCTTTGCTATCAATTGGTAATCTTATGCCCCACGCTACAGCAATATCACCACCATAGCTACTTACCGTATTTCAAGGCCCAGACAAGGCCTTATTCATCTCGTGACTCAGAGCGGAGACTGCGCATCCCACACAGCGCATGGGAGGATCTGTCGGGGGGGGACAAGTGCGCGAAATTCACAACATAGCACAAGTAGTGAAGCTCCCGCCGAGGGGAAGCTAGACTAGCGGCGTGTGCTGTGTCCCAAGCTATATTTACACCCGATATACCAAGGTGTGTTGTGTGTGTTTTAAGTGATCAGTGTCGTGGTAGTGTGTTAGCATCTGTGGTAGCCCCATTTTGGTCCTCGGTGTTATTACTACGTGAGTATTTTGGGTACGTGAAGGCGTGTTTATGGGGAAATCAATCGATTTTGAAAACGCCCGAAAAGAGCAGTGCGAGGAATATATGTTTACATCAACCTTATTTCCTCTCAAATGTATGAATATAAGAAGCTTCTGACAAGGTAGGTGCTTGTTTATATGAGAGTCCATCGATTATAAAGCAGAAGAAAGCAGTTTGATAGATTACCGGCATATGCAAATTGAATTAAATGTATTATTATAATCCTTATATTTCGAGGATGAAATGTTATTCTAATTCATTCAGACTATCATTAGACAATTATTTTAATCTTAGGAAGGCTCTCTTTAAGTAAAATGAATAATAGAGTTGTTTACCTTTCGGAATTCAGTAGATCCTCATAAGCTCCGTAAAATCGCCTAGTCTTAGCGAGACTAACATGAACATAAAGGGTGTGAGGAGGGGAACAGCATAATGAGGAAAGGAGTGCTTTGTTGCACACACTTGCGGTCATCATGTCTGGCGTGGCTTACAGAGAGAGAGAGAGAGAGGGGGGGGGGGGGAGGAAATACTTTACTGGTATGTTTAAGTAATAAAGATAGGGGTGTAAGATAAACCATGTGTACTGTATATGAGTAAGAGAGAGGGGTGGGAGTGGTAGAGGAGCATAAAAAAGCTAATACCATATAGCATGCTTAATGTACTGTAGAGAGGGGGAGAGAAAGCGTGAGAGGGGAAGAGGAAGACATGGTACTGGTATGTTTAGATTAGAAAGAGAGGTATGTAAGAGAAAAGCGAATATTAGTAAGAGAGAGAGAGAGTGAGAGTACAAGAAGAAAGAAAGACAGGGAGAGGGGCATGCAGGGGGGGCAGGTCTGGGAAAGCTTTTGTCCTGATACCCATTGCGAGCGACTATACCCTGGGAATGAATGCCTTTGGGTCATAGTAGTCTGCATGGGAAGGTACTAGCTCTCCCCCACTATCAACCGTATTCTTAAGGGAGCCCAACTCGCGTTTTTTTTTCTCTTTCTCTCCCTCTCTGGCTTGTATCCATTCGGCCCCATTCAGCCTACTGTTTTAAGACGTTTACTCCCATCCAGCCGTCAATATTTTCCTGGCGAGCGGTAGCGAGCCAACATATATATATTTTTGTTTTGACAGCAAGCTAAATTTGTAAATTTTTCGATAGAAAAATTTCTCCGGCGAAGCCGGATTTCTCCATACAATGCTGGCTCGCTATCGCTCGCCAGGAAGAAATCGACACCTGGATGGGGATAAACGTCTTAAAACCGTTGGCTGAATGGAGCCGAATGGATACAAGCCAGGGGAAAGAGAAAAGGAGAGAAATATAACCAAAAGAGCCGGTGACCCCCCTTAAACATGTGGGAAGGGCGTCGCCTACACCATGGTGAACGAAGTCTAATGAACTGAGTGTTGATTTATGAAATACATTTATATCATCCACTGCCGTTTATATCCACTTATTTCGTTCATGTGGTCAATGTTATATCGGTGGACTTAATTATGAAAGACAAAACTAGATTCTAACTATAAATAGCAAGTGACAGATATATAATTTTATATTGTTTTAGTTGTACTGATGCTTACTTGTGAACTATGAAACATTAGTCAGCAGCATACACGAGAAGCATTATCAAATATGTTAATATGTTATGAATTGTTTAGCTAATGCTTAGGTCTATTTAGTTTTGCAGGTAGTGTATACATTTCACTAATTTTTCCTAGAATGTGGAGTTTCAAAATTTCGAATCAAGTCAAGGCTGAAGAAGAAGTCTATATTTAATGCCTTTACTTAGTTTGTACCGAATGGTCCGAGTGTCATCTTATGTGTCTACACATATAACCGATAAAATATAGTTTTCGATTAGATTGTTGGTCACAACTTGTAAACCAGCATATGGGTTGATTTGGTACCCTATGTATTATTTGATATACCGGTATATACAATTGTTTATCAAACCTATGTATTATTTTACATACCGGTATATATAAAATCTAGCAGGGAATATACCGTAAGTAAAGAAAAATAGTTATTTAAAAATATTTAAGTGAAATGGGCGTGTCTCCTGTAGTCTATATACTCGTCTACAAACTACCAGATGTGAGGGATCCGGCTGACGTGGCTTAGTCAGTCAAGATAAATGTAAACAAACACATTCGTATCTCCATCCAGCAACTTGGTTGAGCCCGAGAACTTTCAGTCTTCTACTGTACTAATCACTTCTCCGCTTGTTCTTCCTCTGTCCAATTGCTCTTCTTTCCTTTTTTACTCCAGCCATCTGGAGTGGTCTCCATCCACCTCAGCTATTCGGGAATGACAGTCGGACCGCTCAATAAACTCAACCAGTAACCTAGACAAGTTCAACCACTAGATCTCAACCAGTGCAAGCTCCACCAATACTAGGATAGGTCAGGGTATAAGGTAAACAAACAGTCATATCTTCATCCTTGGCTCTTTATGAATGGTGATCGGACAACTCAACAAACTCACTCAACAGATCAAGTCAAGCATTTGATTTCACCAATAGTGTTAAGTTAGGCCAAGTTAGGTAATTTTGTTTAATTTACACTGGTTTAGTTAGCCTTGGTTGAGTTTGCACTGTTTAACATATAATGGTTATAATGTGTTTCCTAACAACGTGACCAATAAATATCAATCCGTGCCAGCTCAACCAGAGTAAACAAAACCTGTGTCGATATAAAGTACTTCCCACACTTAACCCACTATCACCTAAATTATCAGTACGGTACCGTATTGGTAAAATTAGCTCTGGTTATAATGGTCTGGTGGTTGAGTTGTCTGTGAGCCCTTGATGAATGTGTCACTGTTGTGGGCACCAGGGATTGGGTTCCACGGATGAGATTTATGAATAGGATCTTTTGATTACAGTTATGGTATTATATATAGCTTTTGATAATTAGTTTTGGAGAGACGATATTAATTGTAACCGCAATATTTACAGAAAAGAACAATCTAATGGTAGCTGCTAGTGATTTTAGATAGTTTATCTTATTCTTAGTGTAGAATCGCGGTAAAACAATCGCTTCAACCAAGAACTTCAGCACCTTGTTGTGAAAACCTGTACCCTAACTCCACGTTGATAGTGCGGTACCGTACTTTAGCAATCCTCAACTATGCCATATCCCTTTCAGTTCATTGACGCTTTCTTACAGTGTATAACGGCTGACATCAGATGATCTTACTCAGCCTTGGAAGGTCTGCTAACAATGAAAGCGATCAAATCTATCCCAATTATATCTAGAACTCCCAATTCTCCCTAGGCAAATAATACGGTACCTTGAATAAGTTGAACATTTGGTTCCTGACATACTGCAGGGGCTATAGGCTAACGCTAATCACTAGTGCTCTTACTTCCACTCACTTGATTTCCAAGTTGTTGTGTTGTAATTATAACTCAGAGAAGTTGACATAATAAATATAATTACCACAAGAGAAGGAGCACTTCATCTCCGTAATTGGTGTGGATATTCATTGATATATAAATAATACCTCGAGCTGTTTTAATGAACCTCTGAAATTAAAACTTGAACAAAATATTGACTGATTTTATTATGCCTTTGATGTGTTGGAAGCTCAAAGGTCGGCTTTAATGACCACGACTGTACGGATCAAATCAATAGTTCACCGGCAACCTTGATGATATTGGCTGTGAGGTCGAGGAAGGGGAACGTTAGGGGAGGATTATAATTGGTTCCATCGAAGTCCCATCAAACTTAAATAAATACCCTCCAGATAAATGTGTACATTTTCGCTAAAGGCCGGTTCCTCCTAAATTACAGACTTGGTACCGGTATCGCTCGCCAGGAACAAATCGACACCTACATGGCTCGAAAGGTTTAAATATTGACAAAGAAATGAGGCGGTAGATCTTAAAATCGGCAGACTGATGGGGTGAACATCTTCAAATCTCAAACTTGATTGAGGTCCAAGGAGGAATTTTAAAGATATATAAATATATGAATTAAGAAGTATATACAAATCTGGCCTTAACTATACTGTATAATCCTTCTCCCCCTCCGTATGAGTGATCCGTTGATGGATGGTACTCTGACCCTGGCACTGAAGTAAGCGAGTGTCAGACTGAGGAAAGACAGTGAAGGTAAAGTAGTGACTTGAATCAATAACACTCTCTCCCCCCCCACCCCTCTCCCGGGCCGCCAGACCTCTCGCGGCCACGGTGCTAACGACGGAACATAGGCACTCCTTTATTGTTTTTAATTTATTTATTTATGTATATTTTCTGGGGGGGGGGGGGGTTAATGTGCTGGCTTGTTTAATTATTATTATCAAAAACATTCTAGTGTTTTTGTCATATTCGGTAGTCTTATTTTTCGTAAATTTGACACTTGATTGAGCGAAACGTTCTTATGATCGCCGAACTAATGGGACAAATGTTATGATAATTAAAATCGCCAACTTATGGGGCCCAGCAGAGTGACACTAACTAAGGCCACGCACGGGTTAGATACAGTTAACGAGAGAACCTGAGCCGCCTGGGATGGACCACAGTATAGGGCCCAACACACTCCCTGGACCTAGAGACCCTCTTTTATACGTACCCTACGGCTTTTAAAGGCCCATTGACATCAGATTTAATTTCTAGTTTTCTTTTATATAATCGATTAGGTACAATGATATAAGTAAATACGTATATTATAAAATAGATTTCGTATATTTGATGGTTAGTAAAAATGGATGAATAAATTGGCAATTGCAATTCAAAGACTAACACTCCTGCACTGATAATATCAAAAGCCAGATATCATATAATGTTTGTAAAGACCCAACCCATGACCAAAGCTATCGGTTATCTATAAAAATAGGTGAGTATCAATGGGGAATTAATTAATTTGTAGATAATAATTTTCAAAGTACCATTTACTGTTTGGATAGGAATAATTTTGATATTACATCATCATTGAGGATCCACCCATGACGACGCCATAATGGTGTTGTCATAGCATCAAGATATGTCTCTTTCTGTTTTACATAATCAATATAGGCTACTACTTAGTAAGCTGTAAGAGGAATATGGTCTACATGTATATATTTTAAATAGTGTGGAATTGGTACCGTAGTCTTTTAGTCGGTGTCAGCGGTTCTTTAAGGCATGCTTTGATCAGTACCATTTGAGGTTTATTTTGTATTAGATCGGCAACTATCGGTACAGTACTCAACGAGGATCACCGTTGACTATTGCCATAGTACAGTAGATGGCTAAAGTCATATCAAACTCTAATTCGGAAGTTGCTTGACAGTAATTACACTAGGTATTTTATGAAAATGTTTCGTCTAACGTTTTCAAGCATAGCGACAGAAAAACGGTCTAAGCTTATTGTGCGTGTACCAACTAAAGCCAGGGGTGTGGAGAGCCCGTGACAACACCACAGATGGCCACAAGACCTCTGGTTAGACTAACATATTACTTCACCTCTCTCTAACAATGTTTTTATCGAAGTATATTTTTTGGTCTTATATTATCGTGTACCGTAGTAATTAACAATTAAATGTTGTATCATCATAATATTCTACGAGCCATAGCAAGATACGATATACTGTATAATTTATTATATACCGTAATTATATACTGTATATTGTGTTCTTTTATTTCATAAATTTTATTTCAGTAAGCGTTGTTTCCACATAGCGATTTTGATTAGTTGTTTTGCATTATATTGTCTTTGTCCCAGTTTTGGTTTGTTTAGTTTGCAAGTTTTAAATTGTAATTAATGTGTAACTCTAAGGTCACGTACCGTACAAATATCATCAGGATAATTTGATTAAGTAGCTTATAAAATATCAAAAATATTCTCCCTATGTGAGGAGAAAAAAAAAAAACATAGCCAAGTTTGAATATAGGCAAACGACTTCTACTTCTGATCATATACCTAAAGTTTTATTATTAATTAGATACGTAATCGAGGTAGTAAACTACTTTTGAATGGGACTGTAAGAAGCTCATTCTGAGGCTTTGACCACTTAAGATTATTATTCTAGTTTAGCTCAATTGAAGACTACATTAATTTTCTGGGTGCGGCCTCATCCATATTGAAGCATTTGGTTCAACATAAGCTTACTCGAGATTATCTAAGATTAGCTAGAACAAAAAATATGTACCAATGTTCTTGACTTCTAGTTATATTGTCTCCTCCTTTCTTCTTTTTCTTTTTCTTCTTCTACATTATGGACGATTTATATGTTCTTTGTTCTTATATTTCTTTAACACCATATAGCATCTCTATATTTGTTTTATATTCATCAGATTAGTTTGTCTTACATTAGTTTATTGTTTCTTCTTCTTTGGTAACACATACTATGTTTTTTACATCTATTTTCAAGTAGTTAATTTGGCTTTTTGTGTCTGCTTTATATCCCCATCGTTAAACAAACATAAGAACATAAGAAAATGGGAGTCTGCAGAAAGCCGATTGGCCTAAGCAAGGCAGATCCCTGTCCCACACAACCCCAATTACAAAGCCCAATTATAGGCTCAACACTCTAATACCCTTAGGATCATCTTACCAAACCGGTTAGAGATTAACGCAGGATTACGGGGGTCTCCAGAGCGCTGATTGGCCCAACCCGGCTGATCCCCCTTCACACCCAACCCTTCTCGTCCATATGCTTATCCAATTTTTTCTTAAAGCTCCCTATCGTTCTTGATCCCACTATATCACTTGGTAGCCTATTCCACCCATCTACAACTCTGTTACCAAACCAATATTTGCCTATATCTTTTCTGAAACTAAATTTATCTAATTTGAAACCATTGGTACGAGTTCTTTCGCTATCACTGAGCTTTAGTACATTTGTCATGTCCCCTTTGTTAATCCCACTAACCCACTTGAACACCTCTATCATATCCCCTCTAACTCTGCGTCTCTCTAACGAATGTAAACCTAATTTCTTCAACCTTTCTTCATACGGAAAATTTCTAATATTATGGATAATTTTTGTCATTCTACGCTGAATTCTCTCCAATGAATCTATGTCCATTCTGTAATAAGGACACCAAAATTGGACAGCATAATCCATATGGGGTCTCACTAATGACAAGTAAAGTTTTAAGATAACATCAGCAGTTCTGTTACTCACACTCCTAGAGATGAACCCGAGAATCCTGTTTGCCTTATTACGAACGCTTATACACTGTTTTCTAGGCTTCAAATCATTGCTAACAAACACACCTAGATCTTTCTCGCAGTCTGAATTTTCTAATTCTAAATTAGCTAGTTTATATTTAACATTTGTTTGCATCTTCCCTATCTTTAATACCTTGCATTTGTCAATGTTAAACTTCATCTGCCAATTTACTGACCATTCATGTAAGGTATCTAGATCCCTTTGGAGGCACTCTATATCGCTATCTGAATCAATTGATCTCCCCATTTTAGTATCGTCTGCGAATTTACTTATCCTACTAGTTATACCTAAATCTAGGTCATTTATGTATATAAGAAACAACAGGGGACCTAATACCGATCCCTGGGGGACCAGGGACCATGAAAAAATAATATATATATATACTGTATACAGTATATACCAAACTTTCTCTGAACATCGTTCAACTGACATCAGCTGTTCTAGTGTCCCCTCCCTCCCTGGATGAATATGAGAGAGTACAAAGGAGTACAAAGGAAATCAAGCAACAACAGGTCTAGTGACCCTTCTAGGCTGCTTGTCCTCCAAAACACTGAGGATCAAGTGTCCAAACAGTGGTTTAGACTTTAGAGTGGGTAAGGGAACATTGGAAAGGGAACTACTGCCCTGGAACTAATGTCCGTGGCAGTGCTAGGAAGTTAGTAGGGGACATATGGGTTAGTAACTGAGGGGCGGATAAAATAAAGTTATTCATTTACAAACGCAGTCAGTCGCGGGTTTGATGCGAGATATTTGTCTAGGCGGAGTTTAAATGAATCAACGGTGCTGCAGTCTATAACGTCTCGGGGAAGCCCATTCCACAAGTTGACAACTCGATTGAAGAAGAAATTCTTAGATTCGTGTGAGTTAAAAGATTTACCAATAATTTTGCAACCGTTTCCCCACGTGTAATTAGATTGGTCGATAGTGAAGTACTTACTACAGTTCATATTGTCGATGCCTCTGATGATTTTGAACACTTGAATTAAGTCACCTCTTAATGGGTTAAAGGAAATAGATTTAATTCTCTAAGACGCTCTTCGTATGGTTTGTTCTTTAGGCTAGGTATCATTTTGGTAACTCTACGTTGAACTCGTTCTAGCTTGTTTATGTCTTTTTGGTAATAAGGGCACCAGCATTGAACGCAGTATTCCAGAAGAGGGCGGACTAAGGAATTGTAAAGGGTTAGGATAACGTCTTTGGATTTATGCTCAAATGACCTGCCTATAAAGCCAATTATTTTGTTTGCCTTCTTAACAACTTCTGAACATTGTTGACTCGGTTTTAGGTTACTCGATATTGTTACTCCCAGATCGGTTTCTCTGTTTACATTCTTAAGCTGAGTGCCATTCATCGAATAATTTGCTTTCTCATTTAGGTATCCGATATGTAGTACTTTACATTTATCCGCATTGAAACTCATTTGCCAAATTTGGGCCCAATGTGACAATTTATCTAGATTGTGTTGCATATCGTCAACTTGATCTTTTGAGAGTATGCTATTTGCAATTTTTGTATCGTCAGCAAATTTTGAGATTGTACAGGTGAGACCCTCATCTATGTAGTTGATGTAAATTAGAAAGAGAATTGGTCCTAGTACCGATCCCTGGGGTACCCCGCTACTTACATTGGTCCATTTAGATGCCTTACCGTTTATGACTACTCTTTGCTTTCTGTCGCTGAGCCAATTTTCTATCCATTTCAACACACCGTCTTGTATTCCATGCGCTTTTAGTTTTAGCAGTAAACGTTTGTGGGGAACTTTGTCAAAGGCCTTTTGAAAATCAAGGTATATAATATCTACAGCTTTACTCTCATCGTAGAGGTTGAGGATATCGTGGAAGAAGTCTAAGAGGTTTGTTAAACAGGAACGTTTTTTACGAAAGCCGTGTTGAGTATCTTTAAGTATGTTATTTTCCTCTAAGTGATTTACGAGTCTGTCTCTTATGACCGTTTCTAGCATTTTACATACAACTGAGGTTAAGCTAATTGGACGATAGTTACTGGGTAGGGATTTGCTGCCTTTTTTGAATATCGTTGTTACGTTGGCTATCTTCCACTGATCAGGCATAGTTCCAGACTGCAAGGATTTATTGAATAGTAATGTCAGTGGTTTGGAGAGCTCATCCTTAGCTTCCTTTAGAACTCTAGGCGAGATTGTATCAGGTCCAGGCGTTTTATTTACCTTGAGTTTATCTAAACAATTCAATACTTCTCTCTCTATAACGGTGATATTGCTTAGAACATCTGAATTATCAATCTGAATCGGCGATGGTGTAGGGATATCACAGGTCTTCTGTTGTAAAAACTGATGCAAAGAAGGTATTGAGGGCATTACTCATTTGTACTTCGTCTTTGGTGTATTCTCCATTTTCATCGACTAACGGTCCAACAGTTGAAGTAACTACTTTTTTCTTTCTGATATAACTATAGAATTCTTTCGGGTTTGTTTTACTTTGATTCGCAATATGTAACTCTAGGGTCTTTTTACTTTGCTTAATTAACTTTTTGGCTTTGCGTCGAAGCTCTAAAAAATTTCACCCGTTCTTCGTCATTTTGTGAGGATTTTAATCTATCATTAGCAAATGTTTTAGCAAGCAGGCAGTTTGAAATATCTTTATTCCACCATTTGGGCTTATTATTATGGCCTGGACGCCGTATTTTTGGATGGTATGCAGTCTTGCACTGCTTTTAGGTAAGTGGTTTCGAATAACTTCCAAGATATATTTATGTCGTTATTGTTAATTAAAAAGCTCCAGTCAGTTTCTTTAAACATAGCTCTAAGTTTATGAAAGTTTGCTTTCTTGAAATTAGGGACTTTTTCGATGCTACTATTTGGTTCGTTACTAGTAAAGTTTAAAGTGAAAGTTATCGTACGATGGTCGCTGTTACTGAATTCATCACCAACATTCAAATTCTCTATTAATTCTTCTTTTGTTGCAAGTACAATGTCAAGAACGTTATTACCACGGGTCGGTGTTCGAACAAATTGATAAAGCGAACTCTCTTGCAAGTTCGTATACAAGTTATGTCCGGAGTGTGAAGTAAGAGTATCGCCCCACTTGGTCACAGGTAAATTAAAGTCGCCAATAAATACGGTATCTTGTGAGTTACTTACATCTGCAATTTGTTCATAAATGTCTCGGTCAGTTTGCACTGATTGAGCTGGAGGTCTGTATATTAATGCAAGTATTATTTTTGTACCTTTATTATTCTTTATTAGCACAAAAGATGTGTCGACGTTCACAAGAGAGAGAGAGAGAGAGAGAGAGTGAGAGTGAGTATTATGTATGTATGTCACTGTACAAGGAAGAATAATGATCTCAAGGGGCAGTTCTCATGGTCCATTCGAAGACATGTTAATATATTAAAACATAACAAAAGTAATCCTATGTACACTTATTCTTTGGCTACTGTACCGAAAAGCTATTTATGCATTGTTAATTATGTTTTTATTTTGATATTGATTACTTTCGTCTTATTCCGAAAAGTTAAGAAATATACAGTAAGTTAGACTACACACATTATATATATCGTTAATTCTGTGGTCGGAATAGTAACTTTGGGCCACTTAAAGCTTATAGAAGATTTTATTTGTATATTTTTCTATACGAGTGAAGAAGATAAAGGACAAAGCTGCCTGGTACAAGTGTCTCCCTTAAGTTGAAAGAGTGACAGAGCCAAAATCAAGGTATGTTAGAGTAAATATGCCTGGACACTTGGCGCTTGAAGCAGTTTAAGTCATAGGATAAGGGAAAACAGATTGAGGGAGAGAGTTTCAAAGCTTGCTTGTTGAGTAGAAGAAAGACTGGGAAACATTTTTCAATCTTGAGTTTGAGAGTTTGACAGTATAGGGGTGGGGGTGTGTTGAAAGGCAGCTGCCCCCACTCTTTGTAAGGGAGGGGGTATACACCGAGAAAACTCTGGCGAACATAGATTATTGTAATTGTGTTTTTTTAGTGAGAGGGCTGCAACATTGCAGCATGTAGAGAAAGATTGTAGGGAATTAGTGAGAGGAGGTGAGTTGATGACACAAAATGCTTTCGACTCTACCTTTTCCAGAAGTGCGGTATAGGGGGAATGTCCCTACACATGCGAACAATACTCGATACATGGGCGTACAGAGCAAGAAGCTGTGCGGGAGTGAAGAACCCACGGAAACGGCCGAACACACCCAACTTCTGGGAAGCTGTTTTAGCAATAGTGGTAATATAATCTTTCCAAGAAAGTCCAAGAGAAAAAGAAACAACAAGAATACTGAAAGAAGATGAATGGTTGATTTGTATATTGTTGAAGTATAAAGGATAAGCCTGTGGAAGTTCATGACGGGTAGATATATGGAGAAATTGGGTTTTGGAAGCATTGAAAGTACCGGTAACAAGATTTTCTCTGCCCAAATCGGAAATGGTTGATAGATCAGAAGATAAGTGTACTGTGGCCTCATCATATAGTGTGTAGGCAAATTGAGATATCTAGAAGCACCTTTCCACCAAACGTGTATAGATTTTTAACTTTGTCCAGAGATAAAATAAATGGCCATAACATAATTATAGGCTACTGTATATCAGACTAAAAAAATTATTGCGAATATATATATATATATATATATATATATTAGGCTAAAACATTTAGTATGTAGATAATTTTAGAAAGCTTTAGCTACGAATATATTAAGACATTAGGCTATCGACCTGAAAACGTGTTGATATTTTTGGGTTTACAGACAGATCCCCGCGACTCCCACTCACTCACTCACCCCACTAAGGCAAGCCAATGAGAACAACTCCTAAACTGGTCCCTTGAGTGGTTTGTTTGGAGTTGTTTGTTTAGATGTAGTTGGCCGTTCCAGGTGTGTTTATCAGGGGGAGTGCAAACATATAAAGACCAAGAGAGAGGTTTAGGAAGCGGTTTGGGGATCCTTAATAGGGTCGTGTTTTGGTGTGTGTGTGTGTGAATGTACACTACGTGGTGTGAATGTATGGAGGTACCGGTAATGTGTGTGGTTGAGTGTTTTGGGTGGTGGTGGTGGTGGTGTGTATGTGTAGAGATAGTTTGTGTGTGTATATGTGCCAGAAATGGTATATTTTAGGTGTATATGGAGAGGACGGCTGTGTATGTTTGTCGTGTGTGTTTGCCTTACGTGTGTTTTTTTCGTGGCTATGTTCTAAAGTTTACACACACACACACACACTCTCTCTCTCTCTCTTATCTCCCCGAATATGACAGCAAGGTTTTTGAGATACTAACTACTCCTTGTAACTCTCTCCCAGCCACTTCACCCACAGTATGGACCCGTTTGCCTTTCTCATCATCCCCTTTCGTCTCTCATCCCAGCTCTCATTTTCTCCATCTCTCTTTGTTCTCTGTCTTATGTATTTGCGTTCCTATTGCCTTTCTTTTCCCAGACCTTCCCTCTCATCTTCTCTTTTCTTCTACTCTCTCCTTTCCTCTCCTCTTATTCTCTTCTTTCCACCATATCTTCTCTCCCCACTCTCTTTCCTTTATCTGTTCTATTTTGTTCGTTCTTTCCTTTTCTTACTTCCCCTATTTTCCTTTGCTCGTTCTTCCTTTCCCTGCTCTTCATCTTCCATCTCTTGCCCTCCAGATTCCCTTCCTTCTCCTCCCCAGAGACCCACCCCTCCATAACCGTATTAAATATCAAGACCCTCGCCAAAATAGGGATCGCCGATATGCAAATAGGACCACAGCTAATTATCCCCTATGTCCAGTTCACAAAGGCGAGACAATAGAACAAGAAAATAGAAATGGCAGCAGGGAAGGACTAGTATGCAAAATAGGGTGTAGAGTGGGTTTGGTTGAAAGGCTCGAATTCGTTGACTGCAAGAAGAAGAAAAAAATGGTTTTGCTGAAATTCATAAAAATGGCTTTACATAAAATTTAATTATGTTTTTTACACCACCCAACTTCACATCTAAACTCAATTAATGAAATCAACAAATACATGTGGCACTCCGAGGACTCGAACCCAGCATTACTCTATCAAGACAGTTTTTTATATATTTTAATTCTGTGAATACAAGAAGTCTTTGTTAAGCTGAGTAAATTAATTTGGTTGTACCGTTGCAGGAATATGATCGATTGCAACTAACTTATATTGTATTTTGGCAAATATTAGACGAATTTTATAAAGTTAGGAAGGACCTCAAGAGGTCAAATGCGTTACAATATTTCTCAACCCCTTAATTACCACAGATACTTATAAAACCCAGTAAAATTCTATAATATTAGCCAAAATGTTATGAAGAAACGTTAAAATATTGAAAGAGTTAAATGGAAAAGACATTGAATTATCCCAATATATATATAGGCCTATATATATATATATATATTTTTTTTTTTTTTTTTTTTTTTTTTTTTATATTATGGGTGGGGAAGTTTTCATTGAAGGTTGAGTGAAGACTAGTGGGGGATAACGCTTTGTTATTGTGCGGCCTTGTTTTGAGAGGATAATGCGTGCTAAAGGAGCGTTTGAAGGGAATATGAGTGTGTGTGTGTGTGTGTGTGTGTGTGTGTGTGTGTGTGTGTGTGTGTGTGTGCTATATTAGTGTATGGATTATTTGGGAGTATGTTGAATGTTTCTATTGTGTGAGTATGTGTGCATTACGAGCAATTAATTTGCATATTTCTATACATATATTATTTGCATATCAATTCCATGTGTACAGTATATTTATGTTTCGAAGGAATATGGGAATATGGTGTAGCAATGGGGAAGTGGAGGCAAGAGAAACTACACCATAATTTATAATAGTTTGGGGTTGAGAATAAAGTGGTAAGCGAAGTGGAAAGATAGTGCGGCTAAAAAGTTATGTAAATGTGGCGAGTGTTTTAAGCCGGTATCACACGAGCGCCTTTTCACTCAACATTTATCCTTAACACTGGTCTGGCAGCTTGTGAGGTCAACATTTAATATTTTGCTGTTGCCTAAATTCATCTGTCATCAGTCTAGTTTCCCATACCAGTGTAATATATTCCAGAAATGTTGCCAGAAATTTTTTGATTATCGAATGTTGACTATAAAATCTCTCGTGTGTTACCGGCTTTAGGCTAATAATAATGTTTAGCTGATGGGCTTTATTGTCTTTGTGTGGAGTAGAATGTTTTCTTGATAACAAATTGATTACCTTTTTTTGTTTACGAAATATTGTGTTCGTGTTTGTTTTCACGTTCTATTGATGCACTCCTACTTAAGGGGGCATATCCACTTGAGGGATTTTTTTCTGGACTCCTTTCTCCCTCATGTTTAGCCCCATTGTTTTTCTAATTTTAAGACGTTTGCCCCATTATTTTGACGATTTTAAGAACTTTCAACCCATTTCTGTCAATTTTAAGACCTTTCGTGCCATTTAGGTGTAGATTTTATCCTGGCGAGCGATAGCGAGCCTGTAATTTAAGTGGAACCGGCTTTCAGCCGGGACATTTTTCGGTAGAAAAATGTACAAATTTATCTTGAAAGGGGCTCAACGGGGTGTAATCTTAAGCTTGAAGGATATCTAGGGACCAAACTAAATACCTCCCCTTAAGATGAATCATAGACTACAGTAGATCTGGACTGGACACGAAAATGGAACTTTGCAGTAAGGGACCCAACATCGGAGAACGAACCCCCAAGTTCGAACCTCGAAACCGCGAAAATTTTATATTTTCGCGGTTTCGAGGACAAAAACAAGGAGAAATTTCTAACAAACGTGTAGTCGCGGGTGGGGACAACGGTGTGGTGGTAGTGGTGAGGTGTGATGAAAGAGCGTCCACTCAGGGCGTGGTAGTGTTGGTGGTGATGAGGATGAGTGGGGGTGAGGTGTGATGAAAGAGCGTCCACTCAGGGCGTGGTAGTGTTGGCGGTGATGAGGATGAGTGGGGGTGAGGTGTGATGAAAGAGCGTCCACTCATAGGGCGTGGTATTGTTGGTGGTGATGTGTGATGAAAGAGCGTCCACTCAAGGGCGTGGTAGTGATGATGGTAATGGTGGCGGTGGTGATGATAGTTTGGTAGATGAGGTGTGATGGAAGGGCGTCCACATAAAGGGTGTGGTAGTGATGATGGTAATGGTGGTGATGGTGGTTTGGTAGATGAGGTGTGATGGAAGGGCGTCCACATAAAGGGCGTGGTAGTGATGATGGTAATGGTGGCGGTGGTGATGGTGGTTTGGTAGATGTGGTGTGATGGAAGGGCGTCCACATAGAGGGCGTGGTGATGGTGGTGGTTTGGTAGATGTGGTGTGATGGAAGGGCGTCCACACAGAGGGTGTGGTGGTGTGGTACCGTAATGGTTTGGTAGATGAGGTGTGATGGAAGGGCGTCCACATAGAGGGTGTGGTGGTGTGGTACCGTAATGGTTTGGTAGATGAGGTGTGATGGAAGGGCGTCCACATAGAGGGTGTGGTGGTGTGGTACCGTAATGGTTTGGTAGATGAGGTGTGATGGAAGGTCGTCCACATAGAGGGTGTGGTACCGTAATGGTTTGGTAGATGAGGTGTGATGGAAGGGCGTCCACATAGAGGGCGTGGTGATGGTGGTGGTTTGGTAGATGAGGTGTGATGGAAGGGCGTCAACACAGAGGGCGTGGTGGTGTGGTACCGTAATGGTTTGGTAGATGAGGTGTGATGGAAGGGCGTCCACATAGAGGGTGTGGTGGTGTGGTACCGTAATGGTTTGGTAGATAGTACAAAGGAAATCAAGCAACAACAGGTCTAGTGACCCTTCTAGGTTGCTTGTCCTCCAAAACACTGAGGATCAAGTGTCCAAACAGTGGTTTAGAGTGGGTAAGGGAACATTGGAAAGGGAATTACTGCCCTGGAACTAATGTCCGTGGCAGGATTAGGAAGTTAGTAGAGGACAGATGGGTTAGTAACTGAGGGGGGGATAAAATAAAGTTATTCATTTACAAACGCAGTCAGTCGCGGGTTTGATGAGAGATATTTGTCTAGGCGGAGTTTAAATGAATCAACGGTGATGCAGTCTATAACGTTTCGAGGAAGCCCATTCCACAAGTTGACAACTCGATTGAAGAAGAAATTCTTAGATTCGTGCGAGTTAAAAGATTTACCAATAATTTTGCAACCGTTTCCCCGCGTGTAATTAGATTGGTCGATAGTGAAGTACTTACTACAGTTCATATTGTCGATGCCTTTGATGATAGATGAGGTGTGATGGAAGGGCGTCCACATAGAGGGTGTGGTGATGGTGGTTTGGTAGATGTGGTGTGATGGAAGGGCGTCCACATAGAGGGCGTGGTGGTGGTGGTGGTTTGGTAGATGTGGTGTGATGGAAGGGCGTCCACACAGAGGGCGTGGTGATGGTGGTGGTTTGGTAGATGTGGTGTGATGGAAGGGCGTCCACACAGAGGGCGTGGTGATGGTGGTGGTGGTGGTTTGGTAGATGTGGTGTGATGGAAGGGCGTCCACACAGAGGGTGTGGTGATGGTGGTGGTGGTGGTTTGGTAGATGTGGTGTGATTGAAGGGCGTCCACATAGAGGGCGTGGTGATGGTGGTGGTGGTGGTTTGGTAGATGTGGTGTGATGGAAGGGCGTCCACACAGAGGGCGCGGTGATGGTGGTTTGGTAGATGTGGTGTGATGGAAGGGCGTCCACACAGAGGGTGTGGTGATGGTGGTGGTGGTGGTTTGGTAGATGTGGTGTGATGGAAGGGCATCCACATAGAGGGCGTGGTGATGGTGGTGGTGGTGGTTTGGTAGATGTGGTGTGATGGAAGGGCGTCCACACAGAGGGTGTGGTGATGGTGGTGGTGGTTTGGTAGATGTGGTGTGATGGAAGGGCGTCCACACAGAGGGTGTGGTGATGGTGGTGGTGGTGGTTTGGTAGATGTGGTGTGATGGAAGGGCGTCCACATAGAGGGCGTGGTGATGGTGGTGGTGGTGGTTTGGTAGATGTGGTGTGATGGAAGGGCGTCCACACAGAGGGTGTGGTACCGTAATGGTTTGGTAGATGTGGTGTGATGGAAGGGCGTCCACACAGAGGGTGTGGTGGTGTGGTACTGTAATGGTTTGGTAGATGTGGTGTTATGGAAGGGCGTCCACATAGAGGGCGTGGTGATGGTGGTGGTGGTGGTTTGGTAGATGTGGTGTGATGGAAGGGCGTCCACACAGAGGGTGTGGTGGTGTGGTACCGTAATGGTTTGGTAGATGTGGTGTGATGGAAGGGCGTCCACATAGAGGGCGTGGTGATGGTGGTGGTGGTGGTTTGGTAGATGTGGTGTGATGGAAGGGCGTCCACTATTGGGAGCGTTTAAGAGCACTGAATCTGTACTCACTGGAACGTAGAAGAGAACGTTACCTAATAATATACACGTGGAAAATCGCAGAGGGTTTAGTACCAAACCTACATACTCCGATAGTCATGAAATTCAGTGATAGGAGAGGCTGGGAATGCGAAATCCCCCGGATGAATAACAGGGGTGCTATGGGCTCTCTGCGAGAGGGCTGGTTATCACACAGAGGCCCACGTCTCTTCAACAAACTCCCACGGCGAGTAAGAGACATGAGGGACATCTCGTTAGACAACTTCAAGAGAGCCCTAGATGTCGAAGTGCAAAAAGTGCCAGACGAGCCCATCCTCGCAAGGGAGCGAGCTGTCGCTTCAAACAGTCTACTGCACCAAATCACCACCCATAACGAGGGGCGTCGCGCTCCTTGGTGCCGCTAGAGGAGCGGCGAACACATCCAAAGGTATCCAAAGGTAAGGTAGAGGGCGTGGTGATGGTGGTGGTGGTGGTTTGGTAGATGTGGTGTGATGGAAGGGCGTCCACATAGAGGGCGTGGTGATGGTGGTTTGGTAGATGTGGTGTGATGGAAGGGCGTCCACATAGAGGGCGTGGTGATGGTGGTGGTGGTGGTTTGGGAGATGTGGTGTGATGGAAGGGCGTCCACACAGAGGGCGTGGTGATGGTGGTGGTGGTGGTTTGGTAGATGTGGTGTGATGGAAGGGCGTCCACACAGAGGGCGTGGTGATGGTGGTGGTGGTGGTTTGGTAGATGAGGTGTGATGGAAGGGCGTCCACATAGAGGGCGTGGTGGTGGTGGTTTGGTAGATGTGGTGTGATGGAAGGGCGTCCACATAAAGGGCGTGGTGATGGTGGCGGTGGTGGTTTGGTAGATGTGGTGTGATGGAAGGGCGTCCACATAGAGGGCGTGGTGATGGTGGCGGTGGTGGTTTGGTAGATGTGGTGTGATGGAAGGGCGTCCACATAGAGGGTGTGGTGATGGTGGTGACGGTGGTTTGGTAGATGTGGTGTGATGGAAGGGCGTCCACACAGAGGGCGTGGTGGTGATGGTAATGGTGGCGGTGGTGATGGTGGTTTGGTAGATGTGGTGTGATGGAAGGGCGTCCACACAGAGGGTGTGGTGGTGATGGTAATGGTGGCGGTGGTGATGGTGGTTTGGTAGATGAGGTGTGATGGAAGGGCGTCCACATAGAGGGCGTGGTGTTGGTGGTGGTGGTGGTTTGGTATATGTGGTGTGATGGAAGGGCGTCCACATAGAGGGCGTGGTGATGGTGGTGGTGGTGGTTTGGTAGATGTGGTGTGATGGAAGGGCGTCCACATAGAGGGCGTGGTGGCGGTGGTGATGGTGGTTTGGTAGATGTGGTGTGATGGAAGGGCGTCCACATAGAGGGCGTGGTGGTGGTGGTTTGGTAGATGTGGTGTGATGGAAGGGCGTCCACATAGAGGGTGTGGTGGTGATGGTAATGGTGGCGGTGGTGGTTTGGTAGATGAGGTGTGATGGAAGGGCGTCCACATAGAGGGTGTGGTGGTGATGGTAATGGTGGCGGTGGTGATGGTGGTTTGGTAGATGTGGTGTGATGGAAGGGCGTCCACATAGAGGGCGTGGTGATGGTGGTGATGGTGGTTTGGTAGATGTGGTGTGATGGAAGGGCGTCCACATAGAGGGCATGGTGATGGTGGTGATGGTGGTTTGGTAGATGTGGTGTGATGGAAGGGCGTCCACACAGAGGGTGTGGTGATGGTGGTTTGGTAGATGTGGTGTGATGGAAGGGCGTCCACACAGAGGGCGTGGTGATGGTGGTGGTGGTGGTTTGGTAGATGTGGTGTGATGGAAGGGCGTCCACATAGAGGGCGTGGTGATGGTGGTGGTGGTGGTTTGGTAGATGTGGTGTGATGGAAGGGCGTCCACACAGAAGGTGTGGTGGTGGTGGTTTGGTAGATGTGGTGTGATGGAAGGGCGTCCACATAGAGGGTGTGGTGATGGTGGTGGTGGTGGTTTGGTAGATGTGGTGTGATGGAAGGGCGTCCACATAAAGGGTGTGGTGAAGGTGGTGGTTTGGTAGATGTGGTGTGATGGAAGGGCGTCCACATAGAGGGCGTGGTGATGGTGGTGGTGGTGGTTTGGTAGATGTGGTGTGATGGAAGGGCGTCCACACAGAGGGCGTGGTGATGGTGGTGGTGGTGGTTTGGTAGATGTGGTGTGATGGAAGGGCGTCCACACAGAGGGCGTGGTGATGGTGGTGGTGGTAGTTTGGTAGATGTGGTGTGATGGAAGGGCGTCCACATAGAGGGTGTGGTGATGGTGGTGGTGGTGGTTTGGTAGATGTGGTGTGATGGAAGGGCGTCCACATAGAGGGCGTAGTGATGGTGGTGGTGGTGGTTTGGTAGATGTGGTGTGATGGAAGGGCGTCCACATAGAGGGCGTGGTGATGGTGATGGTGGTGGTGGTGGTTTGGTAGATGTGGTGTGATGGAAGGGCGTCCACACAGAGGATATCCTGCTGTCGGTACTCAACCATGATTTGGACACTCCGTCCCTTCCACATTTTAGCTTACCCCAGCTGCAGATCTTTAAGGGGAGATGGGTCGGTTTTCTGATCCCCTTTCTCCCTCGTGTTTAGCCCCATTAGTTTTCAGATGTTAAGATGTTTGCCCCATTAGTTAGTCGATTTTAAGACCTTTCGCCCCATTTATTCGTCAATATTTAGACCTTTCGTGCTATATAGGTGTCGAATTTGTCCCTGGCGAACGATAGTGAGCCTGTAATGTTGGAAGAACCGGCCGGGACATTTTTCTACAGAAAAATGTACAAATTAATCTAGAAGGGGGATCTAATGGATGTTTTTTTTAATTTGATGGAGGTCTAGGGAGGAAACTAGAAAAATAATGAATACATGCAAAAATCGCCCAAAAAGTGAACCATCCCCCCTTAATCGCCTTCCACTATCTATCCCAAACATCCTGACTGAGCCTAATAAGCATGCTCACACTCCACTACAATACATCATCGTCTGCACCAGAAGATTATATATAATCATTCTTGCACCATTAAGGATATTTTTAGTCCCTTCCGTCTAGTTCTGGCCTTTACTTCTCTCTTAACCTCATCTATGTAGAGTTGGGGACTAATGAATCTGGTATAGCCTATCTGTTGGAGACACAATGCTGCGCTGCCCCGTGCCGCTCCCATACTGATTTGTTTCGTTCTTTAGTTTATGCTACTCCAATAACTGGCTCAATTCCTGTATATTTACTTTACCAGGACATTCTAACACTATTAATACTGAACCAGTATAAAGTATATCGCTCCACTTAAATTGGTGAAATGTTACTCTGATGGAATTGGTCTAGGGATAGGCCTCTATAAATTTACTACGTACAACAATTAAGTAAGCAATACAGTAAATAATAAAAGATATATTTAACAAAATAATGTGTGACTTTAGAAACAGAGGTGAAGTTTTAGTTCCGGGCGGACCTGTTTTGTTTACATCTACGTCAGCTGGGACTTGGCTGGGAGGGGACAGACGGTGACCAGACGGTACTTGAGAGGAGGGGCGTGGTTTGTCTTATATCCGCGGTTGACTGTCTTATCCAAGTTTATTTACTGTAGATCGTTCATTCCCTAATTATCGTTCTTGAATTATCTTGCACTGTTTTCCCTTTGCCCCCCTTGCCCCCCCCCCCATCTCTCTCTCTCTATATATATATATATATTATATGGATAAAAGTGTATATTTTCATCTTATGTTAATCTTCCATGCGCTGTGAGAGCCAAGTAAGGTAATTGTGTTATGTGTTTCATAGTCAATATATCACACACATATATTGCGTAATGGAAATTCATAGTTTTTCCCTCTACCAACATATTTTTCTCTCTCCTATTACCACCATTTCCTTCTTCCTTCTCCTCCTTCCCTCCATCCGTCGGTATCCCCTTTCATCCTACCTCCTTCGTTCTTACACCCACATTATACCTTTTCATCTTTGCGCCGCACCACTGTGTCGATTATATTCCTCTCAGGACCGTTACTTGGCTCGTATATCATTAATCTCCCCTCTAATTATTATATATGTATGTACAGTATGTATTTTGTATTTACTCAGGCCCATTTCCCTTCTTTTTTTTAGCGATCACATTTCTTTATGATTACCTTTTCTTGTGAATTATATTTTTTCTTCACCTCTTTCTGATCACTTCCGGTACCATATCTCATTTTGACGGCTCTTCTTTCCTTTCCACGTTCACAAGTATATATGTTTTTCTCCATTACCGTACTTAAGCTATTCCTTTGCCTGAGTTTACTTTTCCTCCATATTCCCATCACATTCTTTTTCACCCCGAATTCGTTTCTCCTTTCGTTCCCCTTTACTTTCATCGCGAATTATGACTTCCTTATTTTTTCCACTTCCCCTTCCCCCCTAGTTTCCGCCTCCCCCCCCCCCCCCCCCCCCACACACACACACACACACACTCTTCCTGCTTGTGTACTTTACTTCCTCAGTCACTCTCTCACACACTCACGTTCACTCTCTCTCTCTTTCTCTCTCTCTTCTCTTAGGGTTGCTATCTCTATTAGGATTAAGTCCTGGTCACCTCGCAGGGATCGTAAGATCTGTGTGGCCAGTGTAGCTATGTAAATCTATGTAAATCTCTCTCTCTCTCTCGCCTGTCGCTCCCCATTGCCCCTCCCCTTTGGAACATATGGTCAGCTCTGTGCCCCACCCTCTTTCACATCATTTCCTTTTCCCTTCCTTTCCTCTTATTTCCATCGTATTTCCCTTCCTTTCCTCTTATTTCCCCCTTATTTCCATCGTATTTCCCTTCCTTTCCTCTTATTATTCTCTTATTTCCTCTTATTTCCCTTATTTCCATCGTATTTCCCTTCCTTTCCTCTTATTATTCTCTTATTTCCTCTTATTTCCCTCTTATTTCCATCGTATTTCCCTTCCTTTCCTCTTATTTCCTTCTTATTTCACTCTTATTTGCCTTCCTTTCTCACTTTTTCTGAGTTTCAATATCCATTTCGCATTTCTTGTTTCTATTTTCGCTTCTATTCCACTTCATACATCTCATACATCTATTTGGTTTGTAGTTTTGGTGCAGTGTTGTAGCATTGCATTTGGTTTGCGATACAGGAGCCTAGATTCATATTTGTTTAGTAGTTTGTGATAAGCTTCCATTTCTTCATATTATCTCTCTATTCTTCATTCTTTTATACCTCTTTCAACTCTTTAAGTAGGCCTATACGTAGTCGTCTCTAACTCTTATTTTAACTTCTTTTAAACGATTTTATTCGTGAAAGATAAAATCTAGTCAGTGTTAGCCAGAACAAGATAGGAATAACGAGATCGTATACTGAAGAGGTTAACTCCCTTTCGTAAATACCCCGTCCTTCTTCACTCCCACAGCCCCTTTCCCATGTTATATCAACTACATAATATCGTATTTCAAAAAAAATCTGCCCTTTTTTACCATTTTGCCTGCCTTTTTTCTTCTAGTATAGCATGTATTTATTTACATTACTTCTTCACGCTTTCCATTTAGATACGTATTTATTTTCTCTTACAAACCCTATTATGTATACCCTCTATAATGTTTATCCATGGACCCGTACGCCGCCATTCTCGACCAACCCACCACAAACAGTGTAAGCAATGGATTATGTGCATTTTATATATGTTCACGTATTCATATATTTTATTAATATGTTGTTCTCCATGTTTAAAGATATATTTCTTAAAAGTTTAATCTCCTATCTCCCCGCACACTCCCCTCATTTTCGCATGTTTACATTTATTATCCTTCTTCGATTTTGTTCTCACTTACGTACGTGTTTATTTTATCTGAGGAACTCTATGATGTATTCCCTTCACTATTGTGTTAAGGGAGCCCACCTCGCTTTTTTCTCTTTCTCTCCCTCTCTCTTTGGCTTGTATCTATTCGGCCCCATTTAACCTACTGTTTTAAGACGTTTACCCCCATCCAGGTGTCAATATTTTCCAGGCGAGTGGTAGCGAACCAGCATATATATATTTTTGTTTTGACAGAAAGCTAAATTTGTAAATTTTTCGATAGAAAAATTTCTCCGGCGAAGCCGGATTTCTCCATACAATGCTGGCTCGCTATCGCTCGCCAGGAAGAAATCGGCACCTGGATTGGGATAAACTTTTTAAAACAGTTGACTGAATGGGGCCGAATGGATACAAGCCAAGAAAAGAGAGAAAAGGAGAGAAAGATAAAAAAAAGAAGGTATTATGTAAAGTGGATGTGGGGATTTGAGGGTCTTGGGTGATACTTTATAATGGAAAATGGAAACATGAGCAGGCTTAGTTTGTCCATTTGTCCATGTGTGTGTGTGTGTGTGTGTGTGTGTGTGTGTGTGTGTGTGTTCACTTTTTTTAATGTATTGTTTGTTGTGCAGTCTCTCTCTCTCATCGCCGCAATGTTGCATCTCTCACTATTGTACCGCTATTACAATAATCAGTGTTCCTCAGAGCTCTCTGTGTATACCACCCCCTCTTCATAAAGCACGTAGCACTCGTCTTGCAACACAATCCCACCCCTACTCTGTACAACTCTCCAACCCAAGAGTGAAACGTTATTCTCAATCTTTCTTCTATTCAATAGCTGAGCTCTGGAACTCTCTCCCAGAATCAGTCAGTGTGAGTACGAAACTAGACGTAGGCAGTATTGGTGTGTGGCCGTTTAGGAATGTAGCCGTTTATACTTGAGACAGTTGTATATAGACAGTAGGCCACAAGGACGAGGCAGACCAGGGAGACAGAGGTTTGTAAACAACCTGAAGGTATCATCACTAAGTTAAAGACGAGACAAGTTTTAGGTGGTGCTCCCGTGCTAGATTCAAGGACAGTATGTATAATACGTATGTATATATACTGTATATGTATATATATATATATAAAATATATACAAGTATATACATTATAAATACACTGACCACAAAGACTGAGATCCAACCAAGGTGGTTAGGGTTTAATTCTAGTAAAGATAACAGAATCCCAAAATAAAGGAAAGTGGAAGAAAGGTACAGCAAAGAAGATTAAAAAAAAAAATCTTCCCACCCTCCACTCCCTACGGCAAATTACTGTACAATCAAGCCAATAAGAATGTTATGCATCTGCAGGATTTGTATAAAACAAACTGAAAGAATCAATAGAAACTTAGAAATGGAAATCATTGATATTTAGAGTTGGTCAGTTCAACTCGATATATTGTATACCGGTAATAATTATATACAAAACATTGAATTAAAGTTATCTATTCGTTCTGACACCCAAAATAAATGTTGTGAAACGAGAAGGGTCTACGTTATTCAGATAATGTATTGATTATTTACCTCCTGAGCCCAAAGGTAGATTATAAACCACCAAAAATCGTCTAATTTAGCCAGAATTAGACGAAAAATTACGGCATCGTGCTGAAAGGGTTAAACACAGGAGGTCAGAACTTATGACAGGAAGTATTGGGTAAAAGCCGTTGTCACACGAGCGATTTTTCCGTCAGTGTTCCATGAGCAAGTTTTTTCTCTCGTTATATTTCGGGAATTTTTTGCGCTGATTTCGGTAACTAGACTGAAAGTAGAGTATGTTAGGCGATCGAATTATGATAGTGTAAATTTTGAAGCTGCCAGACCATAATTGCCCGTAAAAATTGCTCGAAAAACGGCTCGTGTGACTCCGGCTTAAGGGGAGGTTTTTAGTTAGTTCGCTAGACTTCCATCAAGCTTAACATTACAGCCCCTAGACCCCCTTTCAAGATAAATTTGTACATTTTTCGGTAGAAAAATTTCCCGGCCGAAGGCCGATTCCTCTTAAATTACAGGCTCGCTATCACTCGCCAGGAAAAAATTGACACCTAAATGGCACGAAAAGTCTTAAAATTGACAGAAATGGGGCGAAAGTTCTTAAAATCTCCAAACTAATGGAGCAAATGTCTTAAAATATCAAAAGCAATGGGGCTAACCATGAAGGAGAAAGGGGTCAAGAAAAAAATCCCTCGAGTGGAAATCTCCCCTTAAGACAGGAGGAGGATAAGAGCGGACAGGAGACAGGGACTTGAGGCTAGACGGGCTGGCGACCCACCAGTTCTGATCCCAGTGGTCAAGAAGGTTTAGTTATTGTTGTTAATGGTATTTAATTGGCTCGTTTGATAGTTTATGATATTATTTGATTAGCCGTTTTCAGATAGCAGCTGAAGGAACTAACCTAAAGAAGAGATAAATAAGTAACACCCCATTAATCATCAATTACAACCCCCAATGTACTTGAATAAACTAATGAAAGCATATGGTCCTCCCGGGATTCGAACTCGGGACACCACACCCAGAACATAAGCACCTAAACCATTACACCACCAACACAGTTAAAGGTTGAGTACACGATCACGATTAATATCCATTTTCGAATTTTGGATATCAATCTAATTACTGTATGTACTCAGATCCAACTGCATTATGGAAAGCGTAATGTTTTAGTGAGAGGAAAGAACATAGAATGGGGCCAAGATCACTAAGGACCGGCCTCGCTATACTAGTTCCTGAACCTATAGAAATACAAAAAATATATATTTCTGGCGATTATTGGAGGATTTTAATAAGTTTAGCGAGGGTCTGTGGGAGTCAAAGGGGTAATTGTGATTGAATTTACCCTTTTGATTGCTAGAGGTTCTTCCTAAGCAGCTTAAATTCGTCTAATTATCCCCATCCAGGTGTCAACTTCTTCCTGGTGAGCGATAGCGAACCAGCATTGTATGAAGAAATCCGGCTTCGCCGGAGACATTTTTGTATCGAAAAATGTACACAAATTTAGCCTGCTGTCAAAAAATTAAACAAAATATACTGGCTCGCTACCGCTCGCCAGGAAAAACCTGGATGGGAGTTAACGTCTTAAAACAGTAGGCTGAATGGGGCCGAATAGATACAAGCCAGAGAAAGAGAGAAAAGGAGGGAGCGCGTATACTGAAGGGGTTCAATTATTATTTGCATGTCATAAAGTCAATGAAAATATGCTTGTCTTTGAATAAGTTTAGTTGCCGTGTGTGTGTGTGTGTGTGTGTGTGTGTGTGTGTGTGTGAGCGGTTGTGTGTTTATTGGTACAAATCTCTGGATATTTGTAGGTTTACAGGTACATGAGGTTTGGGGCGACAGTTAATCGGTACACACCTCTTTAAAATACGTTGAAATGGAGTGTTTTCGGTTAGGTTAGGTAAGTTAGGTTAGGTTAGGTTAGGTTAAGTTAGGTTAGTGTAATTTAGGTTTAAAAATCGAAAAATTTACTCGTAAGCATGCACCAAATTGATATGTACCGATAAACGCCAACCGCTGGGGGGGGGGGGGGAGGTGATGCCCTATTTATTCACACTCACTTGTTGTGCTTTTTTATTTCCCATATTGGACTCCAGTCAATATTATTTACTCACACTCACCCATATGATTCACACTTTTCTTGTACATTCACCATTTTTGATTCAGTATAATTAAAGTTATTACTCAGTCACCCTAGCACCCACACTTAAGTATCACACTTAATTTAACTCATATGTATTTTAACTCACTTATTTTAAGGCACATAATTTAACTCGCCAATACTTTCCCTCACACTTTAACTAAAACTCACTTTAACAATCCCTTACGTTAACTTACGCTGTAGCTAACACTCTCTTTAACTCACACATTACATAACATACGTGACAGCTGACCTAAGGGTCGGCAATTCAATCCCACGCCGTGCAAGAGTTTGGGCAGCTACTGTAGGTCTACAAAATCGTGGCAAATGTCCTGCAGTTACTAAAGTCCCTGTAACAGGGGCACGCCGTAGCCCTGTCAGTTAAGGGAGTGCATGACGTTCAAAACAGCATCATTTGCATCTGTAACTTGCACTTTAAACAGTTTAAATAATACCCTCACCTAAACTCACTTTAAACTCGCTTTAAGCTAATACTCACTTTATCTCTCACTCACTTTCACGCACGTTCACTTTCACGCACACGCACTTTCACGCACACTCACTTTCACGCACGTTCACTTTCACTCGCACTCCCCATCGTTATCCCCCTCCCCCTCCTCCCAGTCAGTGCCTCTCCTACTCCAAAGTGCCATGAAGTGACTGGTTGTGGCACTGGTCTGGCAGCCTGTCACTCACTCACTGCCACCACCCTCAGTACCCGTCCCCCTTTAGTCCACAGTGCCATAACACCTTCACCACCATAACACCTTAAACATCACAAATATACCAACACCCCCAGCATAGCCACACCACCATATCGTATTTATATATTACGGTATTCTTATGTTTTCCAATGTTACCCCCACCCTCGCACTCCTTCACGTACATTATCTACGTTTTCTTATGTTCCTAGATTTCCTTACCCAATGAAATCCTCTCGCAATTCCCTCTTGGCCTACATAACTAGTGACTCGTCCACTGTTTCCCTATACCGGTACCTGATTTCTCTTCACCCCTCCTGTTCCTTCCCACCATTACACCACCCATGTCGCCATACACATTTTACAGTTCAGTCGTGAGCGCCAATATAATTACACACATTTTAATTATGATCGAACACCAAAGACACAATAACTTACATTACTATATCTGTATAAAGTGAGTACTGTATATCCCAAAGATTTTATAATTTAAGTGAATAAATTACTGTACATTTATTGGTAATCACGACTGGACACACACACACACACACACACACACACACACACACACACACACACACACACACACACACACACACACACACACACACACACACACACACACACACACACACACACACACACACACACACACACACACACACACACACACAAAAGAGAGAGAGAGAGCGAGCTGCCACTCATGTCCTCACAGCTCAGCACTTCACCTTCCTCTGATGCCACAACAACCTCAGCATCGTCAGTCACACAGTTCAGCTGAGTCGGGAGTGAGTGCTGAGTTGTGTGTGTGTGTGTGTGTGTGTGTGTGTGTGTGTGTGTGTGTGTGTGTGTGTGTGTGTGTGTGTGTGTGTGTGTGTACATTTTTCGGTAGAATAATGTCTCGGCCGAAGGCCGATCCCTCATAAAATTTAAGGCTCGCTTTCGCTAGCCAGGAAAAATTCGACACCTAAATGGCACGAAAGCTCATAACATTGACAACGAAATGGGGCGAAAGGTGTTAAAATCGCCAAAGTAATAAACCGAACGTCATATAATCTCAAAACAAATGGGGCTTAACACGAGGGAGAAAGGGGGCCATCTCCCTTACATATTGTCCCCCAGTGGTCCTGCTTGTGTGCCTGGTCTGTCCTTCACACGTGTGGTGAATAATTAGTGTTAACAGCACCCACCCTCAACCCCGCCCACTGTCTTGTTAACCCCCTCCCCCTCCCCCCCCCCCTCCCCTCCCCTCCCCTCCTCTCTTGCTCTCTCTCACACACACTGTACACACACATACACTGAATACACACACACTGTACACACACACACTCGTCTCAAACATACCCACCTGTTGCTGTCATATCTGCATCCCACTCACTAAGCCCCCACACACCTCACTCCCATATGTGTCACCCACGTACCAGTCACCCTCTCACCTCACTCCCATATTTGTCATCCACACATCCGTCACCCACACACCAGATTTTCATGTTTGTCATCCACATACCTGTCACCTTACCTTTAGATACCTTTAGATACCTTTAGATGTGTTCGCCGCTCTTCTAGCGGCACCAAGGAGCGCGACGCCCCTCGTTATGGGTGGTGATTTGGTGCAGTAGACTGTTTGAAGCGACAGCTCGCTCCCTTGCGAGGATGGGCTCGTCTGGCACTTTTTGCAGTTCGACATCTAGGGCTCTCTTGAAGTTGTCTAACGAGATGTCCCTCATGTCTCTTACTCGCCGTGGGAGTTTGTTGAAGAGACGTGGGCCTCTGTGTGATAACCAGCCCTCTCGCAGAGAGCCCATAGCACCCCTGTTATTCATCCGGGGGATTTCGCATTCCCAGCCTCTCCTATCACTGAATTTCATGACTATCGGAGTATGTAGGTTTGGTACTAAACCCTCTGCGATTTTCCACGTGTATATTATTAGGTAACGTTCTCTTCTACGTTCCAGTGAGTACAGATTCAGTGCTCTTAAACGCTCCCAATAGTGTAGATGTTTTATCGAACTTATATGCGAAGTGAAATTTCTTTGTACACTCTACGTCATTTATTTCACCTGCTTTGTATGGGGATGTTAATACGCTACAGTATTCAAGCCGCGGTAGCACTAGAGATTTGAAGAGCGTTATCATAGGCAATTCACCGCGTGTTTTAAAAGTACGCAGAATCCAACCCGTTACGTTTCGCAGCCGCCACTTTGACCTGGTTATGTACTTTGAAACCCATATTTTCAGACATTAATACCCCAAGGTCTTTCACACTGTCTTTCCTCACACCTCACTCCCACGTTTGAGTCCCACACACCTGACTCCCATGTTTGTCACCCACACACCTGACTCCCATTCTTTAACCCCCATAAACTGGTCTCCCCCACACATCAGTCTCCCACACACTTGGTAAGCAACAACAAACGGATGTCTGCACTTGCCTCACCACTGATTCACACTGCTCTTACAATATTGTAGTCTTTTACATTTTGTTATTTTCAACATTTTCATTCAAGTTTGGCATACCGGTACGTCCTTCTGGGTGTGTTAGTAGTTCTTTGTGTACGATTAGTTGTTTATGGGATATAGATATTATGTCACGATTCTGAAGTTATAGTGCATTTTATAATGTAAAGTAAGCTAAATCGTATATAGATTTTGTACGAATGATTTATTTGTTGTGGTAAAGAGGGTTGTAGGAACGCTGAAAGCAGTAACAAGAAATAGGGTGGTCAGTATGGAAGTGAAGAAATCCTTGCATGACAGTGTGGTAATCCCGACACTGACTTACGGAAGCGAAGCATGGACGTTTGAGAAGAGACTCAGACCAAGAATGAGAGGGGTGGAAATGAATTACTTGAGAAGTGGTGCGGAGTTACATGGAGGGATAGACAGACGAATGAGGAAGTAAGACAAAGGAGGTTTGGTGTGGAGGTAGATGTGCTGGAAAGTGTGAAAAGGAACACTTTGAGATGGTTCGGCCATATGGAACATATGGGAAGCGAGAGAATGACTAAGAAGGTGTACGAGAGCGAGGTGGAAGGACAGAAGGGGAAAGGTAGGCCGAAGGAGAGGTGAAAGAATGGAGTGAGGAAGTATATTGGATTAAGTTGGGGCTAGATTGTAAGCGTTAATGTCTTAGAGTGTACCCTAGCCCCGTGTTTCCATTGATGCCTTTGTTCCTGCAGCCTTAAGTGGTAACCGGAACGCCCACTTCTGCACGCTCGTCTCCTGCCGACCTTTGTTTATGCACCCTAGATGGGGAACTTCGTATGTAAGGTAACGCCGATTTTAGTCAGTCCTGTCTAATTTGTCCACACCTTTTTACTTCTAATACACTAGTACCCATTCAATTTTGTATGCAAGCATTGAGAAAGGAAAAACAATTTAAATGAAAACAAAATTCATGTACAGTAGTGAGCACTAATACGTCAACAACTTGTTTGTACTTTTGAAACTATAAAGTCAATTTTATAAAACTTCTGGGATATAATGAAGCTTTGTGTTATCTCGTTTGCGTTCAATACAGATTGGAATATATGAGTAGCTATTAGGGCGACTGTACTGTACAACCGCCTGCACGAGTACCTGGCACACTACTTATACAAATAATAATACAAAAAAAATACAAAAAAATAGAGAAAGTGAGGAAAGACCAGTACTGACTAGGGCATCATCAGTGTGTTAGAACTATTCATAAATATGTATACTACCTTTCACTGCAGGCAATTGTACAAAATGCCATACCTCGGTTGCATGATTATTTAACTTTGATTATTATGGTATTTATAATTTTGTATATCATATGATACTAGATCGTAGTGGATACCACACACCATCAAATCCGAAAAAATCCCACACATTTTCGTGACTCCGGCTGAACTATTTGTGACGCCAGGTCGCGTCGGTCGGACCTATGATATATATATGTGATTTTCGGGGTTATATGGTTCATTTTATGCCCCACCATTTCTACGTTGTATTATTCGCACGCACACTTGGGAATATTGAGAGACATAAGCTTGATTTACAGCCACAATATTTTATACCAGCGGGCACTATATATATATGAAGCTTTCTTGACTGCTAACATTTATATCCTGATTTATAGACTCGTTTGACCCGAGAATTCTTGTCGTTGTAGCGTCATTTGACCGAGTTTCTGTATATGTATTTCGTAACATATTGTAGAAAGATAGAAAATAGAATAAAGACTCTGGCGCCCATGTGTGTTGGTCTATTCAACTGTCAAACATGAATTATAGATTTCTAACGTTTCCAGGTTACATACGATCAATATTTTGCGTTCCTCGAAATGCCAAAGGAATACAAATAGAAAACTCAGGGTTTTCCCTGTGTTTCCCTATTACCGTACATAATTTATCTATTTGCCATAAAGTATCAATAATTCAACTTACAAAGGGGTAAGTTATGTTACCCTATTACTTAATATATCTATTTGCCATAAAGTATCAACCATTTTTAACTTACAAAGGGGTAAGTTATGTTAGTCTAAGGTTGAGTAAGTCCAGAATGGTTAGTTAATTTGGTTAAATATAATGTTAGATTACAAACTTCAGACAAACGGTTGAACTGTAGAAAATCAATTCTGCATGTAACAGTATTTTTTTCATATGAATTTTTGTCCATTCAACCAGTCGACCATATCAACAAATATATCTCAACCAATGTCACTTCAACCAGTGCTAACCTAACCAAATTTCCACTATGCATAAACACAATTGTACTGGTTCAATTGGTACTGGTTGAGTTATATTGGTTGAAATGGCTTAATGTTTGTTTTCAGTCACCCTTCTATACTTTAACAGTACTGGTTGAGGTGGCACTGGTTGAGGTGGCTTTGGTTGAGGTGGCTTTGGTTGAGGTGACTATGGTTGAACTGGTATAGTGGTTGAGTTGTCCAGCCAGCCTTCCATACGGCTCCTCTCTCTCTCCCTTCCGTGTTGTGGCAGTCTGATGTTGCGATAATATAGAAAGGAGTTGAAAGGAAGAAGAGGGGACGGGTTTGAAATATGTGTGACATGAATGGCGGTAGATAGGATGGCACCCTTAAAGCTTATCACCAAGTTTAGGTTTACTTCTGAGGACGAACTAAACGTATTCACGAAGTTTAGTTTGTCTTTTCTACGGTATAGTTTCATTTACGAGAGACAGGAAATGTGATATTTGATAACAGATAGCCTATGCATAATTGAATTGTATTTACCGGTAATTTTCTTTTTGTACTGGGTATTCATAAATTCATAAACCATATAACAAGTACGGCTTCCTGTTGAAAGCTAATGACACTGAAGCTTTTCGCTTTGGTTTACGAAAGTAGATACATCATTGAAGGTACTTTCATTTGAACCTACGAGAAATGCAAATGCATTATAATGAAGCTATTCCCTAGCATTCGTTCGATATCGGAGAGGATACCCGCCCCTTTCTCTTATTTTATGATTTCAACCGTTAGAATGGGCTTGCCATTTATGGAAAAATAAGAAAAGTGCATATATATTTCAATACAACATTTTGACTCGAGCATAGACCAAGAAATAGGTACACCAAGGGGGAACCAATTGATTGTAGAGAAGTGCCCTCCCTACGAAAGGTTATACAAAATATAGGAACACAAAAGTTGCCATCCATTATATATATATATAATAGTGAGTGCGTGTGTGTGGGGGGGGGGGGGGGTCTGGGTGTGTGCGTGTGCGTGTGCGTGTGCGTGTGCGCGTGCGCGTGCGTGCGTGCGTGCGTGCGTGCGTGCGTGCGTGTAAGAGATATACCGATGGATTTGACCTGCCTATCTGTAAGCCTATTATAAGTTTGTAGGTGTATCGGTGTTGATGTACGATTATATTATCAACGGATTCTTAGAAGGATTTACCAGCTTACATATACTGTATGTAGTTTTCGTTACCAGAATTGTGTGCCATTATGCTTGTTGTATGTCGACCCAGCTCCATGACGAGTCTACTTGTGCTAAAGTCACGTTGGCCAATTTTGAAGGGAATATAACAAATGTCAAGGTCATTTTATTAACATTTAAGCCAAGAATTCTCAGTATTCGGCCTCTCTCTCTCTCTCTCTCTCTCTCTCTCTCTCTCTCTCTCTCTCTCTCTCTCTCTCTCTCTCTCTCACAGGCGGATTAAAGCAATCAACATCTTCAGTATAAACAAGCATGTCTCTCAAAGACGTACACATACACATGTGCGGAATATTTGGAACAAAAACTTCCATGAAAACAAACATAATGTATCTCCCAATACTTATATACCATACCCATACACAAGTTTCCCCTCCCCTTCATCCCACTATACTGTGTTCATCATAACCCGGCTAATTATTTCCCCAATACCCACATACCGTACCCATACACACGTCCCCTTCCTTCACCATTCCTTCCTTTCCCTTCCACTATTCTCTGTTCACCATACCCTAGTTATATATCCACCATTACCCACTGTTCCCCGTGTGGCCATTCCATCTTCTCCGGACTACTATACTCTCTTTTCAACCAGGCGAGAAATTTCCTCACCTAGCAACTGATTTCCGGACACTTATTGCAAAGTAAGAAACTACTACATCTCTGCTTCATGTTAGTGCGTTCTATTCATAGAAGTAGCGAAACATGCCAATAAAAGTGTGAGATAAGCGAAGTGGTAGATGAGACGAGGGCATAGCAGTAAACTAATATATGATGAATGTGAAGAATGGGTGATGTGGTGAAGGAAGGCAGGGCATAGGAGTAAATAATAAAGTAAAGGAGTAAGAAATAAAGGGATGAAAGAGAGGAATGGGTGATGTGGTAAAGGAAGACAGCACTTGATAGTTAGAGTGGAATGATAGTGAAAGGTAATAACGTTTTCTCGGAAGGAGCAAGTGAGGAGGAAAGGAGAAACGTGCAATGAGGGAAGGGGAGGGAAGATAAATATAACTACGAAAAGAGGAGGTGAATAATCTTGGAAGAAAATAAATCATGGAAAACAAAATATATGCATAATTAGGAGGTAATAAGATGCGAAGGAAAGTGTGTGTGTGTGTGGGGGGGGGAGGGGGGGGGGGGGTTGATGGAGGAGAGAACCATGGGTAAGAAGAGAAAATCGACGCAAAATGAGAGAAGAGAGGTATTAGAAAAATGACTACGATAAAAAAGAAAGAAGAAAAGAAGTTATCCAGGAGGGTGGAGGGAGAGACATGGTTTAAAATGGAACCAGTGTAATAGGAGGGGAGATAAAATAAACTATTAGTAAAAATCGGCTTATGGCGAAGAAGAATGGAAATGGCAAGGGGAGGAGATATGTTAAGAAATAAGGCTGAGAGGTGTATACAAAAAAACATAAGGGAATCGAGCGTCATCAATGAAAAAGAAAGGAACGCATAAATTAAAGGAGAAGACAAATCGATGAATGATGAGAAACATATAAACAATAAAACAAATATATCAACGAAGAATAAAATAACTTATGCGAGGAGGGAACACATGAATATTAGAAGAAGAAAAGAATCGGACGAGAGGGAAGAGAAAACTATCTGAAGAATAAATACATGGGAAAACACAAGAGGACAGAGAGAGAGAGAGAGAGCAAAAGAACCAATGCAAGTTTTAAGGGGAGGCAGACCATTTTTCTGGACCCCCTTCTCGCTAATGTTTAGCCCCACTAGTTTTGAGATTATAAGACGTACGGCCCATTAGTTTGGCGATTTTAACACCTTTCGCCCCATTTCGTTGTTAATTTTAAGACCTTTCAAGCCATTTAGGTGTCGCGAGCCTGCAATTTTAAGAGGAATCGGCCGGGACAGTTTTCTACCGAAAAATTTACAAATTTATCTTGAAGGTGGGTCTAGGGGGTGTTTTTCTAAGCTTGATGGAGGTCTAGGGAGGAAACTAACAAAATATATGAATAAATGAATGAATAGACCAAACAAACGGTCAGTCTCCCCTTAAAAGACTAAGATAAATCATGCAATAGGGGAAGAGAGATATACGAAGATAAACCATGCAATAGGAGAAGAGAGATATACGAAGATAAACCATGCAATAGGGGAAGAGAGATATACGAATAAACCATGCAATAGGAGAAGAGAGATATACGAAGATAAACCATGCAATAGGGGAAGAGAGATATACGAAGATAAACCATGCAATAGGGGAAGAGAGATATACGAAGATAAACCATGCAATAGGGGAAGAGAGATATACGAAGATAAACCATGCAATAGGGGAAGAGAGATATACGAAGATAAACCATGCAATAGGGAAAGAGAGATATACGAAGATAAATCATGCAATAGGGGAAGAGAGATATACGAAGATAAACCATGCAATAGGGGAAGAGAGATATACGAAGATAAACCATGCAATAGGGGAAGAGAGATATACGAAGATAAACCATGCAATAGGGGAAGAAAGATATACGAAGATAAACCATGCAATAGGGGAAGAGAGATATACGAAGATAAACCATGCAATAGGGGAAGAAAGATATACGAAGATAAACCATGCAATAGGGGAAGAGAGATATACGAAGATAAACCATGCAATAGGGGAAGACAGATATACGAAGATAAACCATGCAATAGGGGAAGAGAGATATACGAAGATAAACCATGCAATAGGGGAAGAGATATACGAAGATAAACCATGCAATAGGGGAAGAGAGATATACGAAGATAAACCATGCAATAGGGGAAGAAAGATATACGAAGATAAACCATGCAATAGGGGAAGACATATATACGAATATAAACCATGCAATAGGGGAAGACAGATATACAAAGATAAACCATGCAATAGGGGAAGAGAGATATACGAAGATAAACCATGCAATAGGGGAAGAAAGATATACGAAGATAAACCATGCAATAGGGGAAGACAGATATACGAAGATAAACCATGCAATAGGGGAAGACAGATATACGAAGATAAACCATGCAATAGGGGAAGAGAGATATACGAAGATAAACCATGCAATAGGGGAAGAAAGATATACGAAGATAAACCATGCAATAGGGGAAGAGATATACGAAGATAAACCATGCAATAGGGGAAGAAAGATATACGAAGATAAACCATGCAATAGGGGAAGAAAGATATACGAAGATAAACCATGCAATAGGGGAAGAAAGATATATGAAGATAAACCATGCAATAGGGGAAGAGAGATATACGAAGATAAACCATGCAATAGGGGAAGAAAGATATACGAAGATAAACCATGCAATAGGGGAAGACAGATATACGAAGATAAACCATGCAATAGGGGAAGAAAGATATACGAAGATAAACCATGCAATAGGGAAAGACAGATATACGAAGATAAACCATGCAATAAGGGAAGAAAGATATACGAAGATAAACCATGCAATAGGGGAAGACAGATATACGAAGATAAACCATGCAATAGGGGAAGAAAGATATACGAAGAAACAAAGAAGCAAGGCTAGAGAGGGGTGTGTGCATGGTTAAAGGACGAGGGTGTGGGTGAGTAAGGCATGTGTGTGTGTGTGTGTGTGTGTTTGTGAGTCGTATGGGCTAGTAAGGCATGTGAGTGTGTGTGTGTGAGCGAGTCGTATCGCGAGTAAAGCATTTGTGTGTGTGTGTAAGTCGTATGTGCGAGTAAGGCATGTGAGCGAGTGAGGAGTACCTTTAAAAACAAAAATAGAACCATAACTGAGAAAGAACCATGACAGAATGAACAAGAACCTTGGTTAAACACAAGCAAATCTTGTAAGGAATGAGGAGATAATGTCAAAAGAAACAAAATACAATGTAATATTATAGAAGAGACCAAACAAACAAGGCTAGAAAGGAGAACAAAATATAATTACAAATCAACTACATCAAAGAGAGATTAAAACAAAAGCTAATGCTGGAAAAGAGGTTAGAAATATAAGAAGAGTCAAGACAAAGTAATGAACCGTTGCAAGAAGGAGAGCAACATACTGTATAGCAATAGAACGTTGTCTAAGGAGAAAGAAAGAACCATGCCGAAACAATAATGAAGAAGTCAAGGCAGTCAAAAACAAAACCAGTGCAAGAGGGATGGAAATAGACATTAGAGGAAAGAAAATAGTAATGCAGTAGGGAAGAGAGATATGTTCGAAGAGACAACAAACAAAACGATTGAGGAATAACAGACGCACCAGACAAAGTAAAGAAGTAACGCGAAATGTGAAACAGATAAATATTAGAAAAAGCAAAGAACGAGCACGAGAAAAGGGAGAAATATGAGAAGAATCAACGAACCAATGAGAGGGGGGAGTGCGAGTGAGTGAGTGAGTGAGTGAGAGTGGCTGGGAAGGAGAAGGAGCATCAGTGTCAGTTGCAGTGTGGCTGTTGCAAGTGGTGGTAGTGGTGGTGTTGGTGCTAGTGGTAGTGGTGTGTGTGTATATGTGTATGTGTGTGTATGATGGCGGCCCCCTCCTACGCCCCCTTCTCCGTGCTTGGTGCCTCGGCTGACTCCCTCCTGGTACTGCCTGGAATCATGCAGACTTTATCCAGGGAGCCCTACCCTCATCCAGCCCTTAGAGGTAGTTATCCCTTTGAGTACCAGCGACGTGTGTTATCTTTAATTCTAGCTATATTTAGACGATATTGTGCAGCTCCGGAAGGCTCTGCGGTACCGTAGTTAAAAGGGTTGGTTGCGATAGTTTGAAGCCTTCTTATTGCTACGGGTCCTTCCTAATCTGAATAAAATCGTCTTACAGTTGCCACAATATACTGGAAAAGACGTCACCGGTACTGTATGGGTTAAGTAGCATTATTATTTTACGTACCACACCGGAGACATGTGTAATGCATAGGTATGGTTTTAATACATCTGCACGTGTTTGTGCGGAATATATCGAAACGAAATTATTATGTATTGACGAAACTTGGCTAGTACCTTCATTTGTTATTCGAAAAGTGACTATTAAATAATAATAAATAAATAAGTAACCATAAAAATAGTAATAGTAGTAATAACAATAAAATATAATAATAATAAATATAAATCAATCAATAAATTATTAAATCAAAATTGATTAATAATAAATACAGTATAATACGGTAATATATAAATTTTACAAATATTTTGGTAAGTATAAATACCTGATTAACTGTTGTAATCGGCACTTTCCGTGAGTCTTTATGTAACAGGTTATGGCTCAAGGTTAAGACGGAGGCTAAAGAGAAGTTAAAGGGAGGATAAAGGGATCTACCTCGTGTGGGACAGTCGGCCTTTTCCATTTTTCCATGTTCTTACGTTCTTATGTGTCTCCATCTGTCTGACTTTCTGTGAGATTTAAAGATTTACGAACCGAATTAAAAACAAAATGTGTCGTCACTTTAATTTAGATTTCGAACGTCTGATTAATTTTAGGTTAAGATTAGAAAATGTTCTCTTCCCATATTCCCCGTTATGGTCTAATCACACGAACGTTGGGCCTCGTCCTCAAAATTGCATGCTTACTGTAAGCATGCGCTCTACTGCCCTTTCTAGGCAGTGTGAGCAGCGCGCAGAGTATGCAGCCTTCCCGGATGCGCTTTTATTACTTGTATGTACTGTATATATCTTTTAAACTGAGAAGTGGGTTAAGTGCTTCGGCGCCTTTGTTATTATATTTTTGTAAGTGTTAAGAGTGCCTGTTAGTTTTGTCTACTCATAGCCTTGAAATGAACACCGAACACTATTTTTTGTGATACAGCTTTCCAAAGACATGGTAAACCTCGAGAAAGAACTATAAATTAAGAGTGAGTAACCTACATGTACCGTATTAATCTCAGGGATGATGACAGCAACAATCACAATGGAATCTGTGCAGCAACGAAACAGGAAAAAGACCAAGGCTGCCCTGGTCTACTTTAATGTCAAGAAACTGTGTGTGACTCAGGCTCGTAATAATTGTTTGTGGTTATCTATAAGATCAGGCATGGTAAAATAACTCTTTCAATCCCATCTTAATCTAATTCTTCCGCCGCCCCCGCACATTATGCTACCCAAGAGTAGTAGGGATGAATTAGCTATGTAACATCAGACAAGGTTCAGTAGCTCTAGCTCTCCTAATTCTACCCTAATCCTGTTTCCATTCATTGTATATTGAGCTCGTCCTGGAATCTTTACGACTCTGAATCTTACGTTCCACAACCCCCGCACATAATACTACCCTACTATGAGTGAGGAAAGTAGATTAGCTATACCTGTATAAGAACAGGTAAGGTATAATAACATTTAATACTCCCAATCCTACCCAATCCCAATGCTCCCTTTAATCCCTGCACATGACGCTACCCACTAGTTGTTTCCCAACAAACTGATGTGCTCCAGAACTGTCGAGGTGCCTGGCGGAGGATGGGGAGATTACGACACAGAGTCTGGTTAAGGAAGCCCACCTCGCTTTTTTTCTCTTTCTCTCCCTCTCTCTTTGGCTTGTATCCATTCGGCCCCATTCAGCCTACTGTTTTAAGACGTTTACCCCCCATCCAGGTGTCAATATTTTCCTGGCGAGCGGTAGCGAGCCAGCATATATATATATATATTTTTGTTTACAGCAAGTTGAATTTGTACATTTTTCGATAGAAAAAATTAATGTCCCCGGCGAAGCCGGATTTCTCCATACAATGCTGGCTCGCTATCGCTCGCCAGGAAGAAATCGACACCTGGATGGGGATAAACGTCTTAAAACAGTTGGCTGAATGGGGCCGAATGGATACAAGCCAGGGAAAGAGAGAAAAGGAGAGAAAAATAAGAAAAAACGGTGACCCCCCCCTTAAGGTTCTAGACCACCTCCACCAGGGAAATTAACCGCGGCTTATTTCCTCACCACACACCCACACTGACACACCCGATCCCATACCACACGTAATCTCATTAGTCTGGAGGAACTTGCCATTGGCCAGGACCTTTTTATACCAACAAAATGTAGCCTACAAGTTTATCTCGAAGACGTATCTTGGGGGTATTTTTTAAGCTTTGTGGAGGTCTTGGGAGGAAAGTAAGTAAAATGATGAATTGTAAAATATATAAACAAATAAATACAAATCTCCTCTTGGAAAATACCGTATCCTATGGTTGTAAAGAAAACGGTGGTGTGACTCTGCCGTATAGTTAGCATCAACACTGGAAGGAGTGCTAATAATGGGGTAAGCTGCTCATCATGAATTATAATAAAGGGTTTAGCTCCCTTGTTCTCTGTAACCCTTACTGAGTGGCCTTGTTGCCGAGGGTTAATTATTATGTGCGTGATTCACTTGCTCCGTATTAGTTGTGTGGCCAGCTGAGGCGAGTTATGCTGTGGTTGTTGTTGTGGTTGTTGTTGTTGTGGTTGTTGTTGTTTTTGTTGTTGTTTTTGTGGTTGTTGTTGTTGTTATTGTTTGTGTGGTTGTTGTTGTGGTTGTTGTGGTTGTTGTTGTCGAGGCGTTGTTCTGTAGGCACTGGTCAAAATCAAGGGTTTAAACAAGGGGTGAAAAAGGTCTATAAGATTATCATTGGGTATATTGATAGTGATTTACCTTTCTAACTGGCATAAAATGGGTTATTGCTACCAATATACCTTTAAATTGGTAGTTTTTTGGGGGCACTTTATATACCATTTTCGTACCCATATTTTTGTAAAGTGCAGTTCAAGGGCTAGGCCACGAATCTTCACAAATTGGTGCCATCCTAAGCGAAAAATTATCAACATAGCCTTCATTGAGAAAAGGAGAGAAATAGAAAACAAAGCAGGTGACCCCCCTTAAGTGCTATAGATATTCACTGACACGAGGTAACACATCAAACTAACATCTACAAAACGACAATAACAAAGTCTAGTGGATTATTTACTAGGCTCTATAGATGGTACACTCTACAATATCATGGGTATGAAAAGGATTATTAAAGGGCCCATAATAATCTACCCATTTATAGGTATATTGGTGGTAATAAACCCATCTGTCATAAGGACTGACAGATAAATCACCATCAATTCACCAATTATTGTATATACCCTTTTCATATTCTTTGTATACCGTTGATATTTTGCCGTGTACCGATCTTCACTGTGTTCATAATGACCAGACAATAAATTACCATGTTCCTCTCCTGATTGATGTGCTGGGACAAACACTAGGTCATGATGATTTTTTTTTTTTTTTTTTTTTTTTTTTTGTGAGTGGTGCTAATGATTAAAACAATATATTAAAAGGAAATGTACAGGTGTCTCCTTCTGTCTTTAACTATCCACGAATTAGCTTTAAGGAGAGGACAAATATGTGCCTAGCTATCGTGAATAGAGTACTGTATAGTTGTAGTTGCTATACAGTGTTGTTCATTGTATTGTGTCCACCTCTGGCACCTCATTGTGTTGTGTGGCGTAGGCCTAGTGTTGTGTTGCGCTATACTGTGTGAGCGTGTATTTGTGTGTGTGTGTCGTGTTGTCCTATGTGAGTGCGCGTTTGCTTGGTTTTGCGGTGTTTGTGTGTGAGTGTGTGTGTGTGTGTATATGTGCGTGTGTGCGAGTATTGTGCTCTGCTCCTGGTTGCCTCATTGTGTTTGTGTCCAGCTCATTGTGTTGTGTCGCGTAGTCACCATTGTTGGGGTATACATTGTCATGACAAGGGAGTGATGGCTGTGAGACTGTGTGTTGCGTGTGTGTGTGTGTTGTGTGTTGTGTTGTGGGGTGTGTGTGTGTTGTGGTGTGTGTGTGTGTTTTAGTGCGTGTGTGTTGTGTGTGTGTGTTGTAGCGTGTGTGTGTGTATGTATAGTGTATGTGTGTCGTGATGTGTGTATATTTTATGTGTGTGTGTTGTATTGTGTATGTGCTGCGAGTTGGTGTATTGTGTTGTGTGTTGTATTGTGGGAGGGGGGGTGGGCCTGGTGAAGGTTGTGAGCAAGGAGATTTAATATACTTTGTGTGTTTGTTGTAGTTTTTGTGTGTTTTTTTATGAGGGTTTTATTGAGAGATGTGTATGTGTGTGTGCATGCATGCATGTGTTATGTGAAGCTTCAACTACTAGACAAATCTTATCAACTTTCAAATTAAAACCGAAAATCCAGCATTGTGAGCCAATATACTGATATTAAAATTATTCATTTGAGTAATTGTAAGAGATAATCGATTAGTATGATGCTATTGATATTTACGTAATATGTATAAGAGAGAAAATGTGTTACGTCATTTGGTTGTTGTTTAAGTGACAACAAGAAGCTGTATTGCGTCACTATAAAACAAACTCGATAAAAAGTAAATATCCATGACATTTTCAGTTCGAGGAAACTAAGCACTGCGTCACTGAGTGCAGGTAATGAGTCACATGGCTTAATGCTTATATTTATTGGATTCATGGAAGTAATATTATGAATCACTATACACTTCAGTCATAGGGACATTCCTAGTCAATATCAGCATTAGTGGGTAGAGGATAGCCAAGGCCATTGTAATAGAGATGATTTTGATAACGACCCTGGTTATCTTCTATCACTATGGATGATTGGGGAATGTGTTAAGGAGGTACTGTATCACACAATAGCTTTTATCGGCAATTTTCAAAGACTACTTTAACTTAGACACCTACAAAACAGAACTTCGGAAAACTGTTCGAGGTAAGCGGTGGTGTGATACCGGTGCCGGTTTTAGGAGTCCCATTATACAGTTGGTATAAGGATACTGTAGATTCAGTGTGTGGAATGGATGGAAACTCACGTCTGTCTTGTATAATGTGACATATAAGCCGGAACTTAAGGGCGGATTCACACGTGTCATTTTTCCGGCGATCTTCGATCGGCAACATTTGTTTTTGTTTCGGGGATTGTTTTGGATCCATATCAGGCAATATAGTTGGTTTTATTTCAGATGACGGTAAATTAAACCCCTTATCAACTGATGTCTTGAATATTTATAGAAAAATAAGAAACTTATGTCTCTGCTTCATATTATTGTCAAGTTTACATAATTAACATCTTTAGATACAAAATCATCATAATTGCTGGGTAATGAAACTTAGGACATGACAAGTTACTTCAGCTGTAAATAAATTGACTATAGACTGAATGTACATTATTATAGTTGGCTGGAATCTCATTGAACATTAATTTAGAAGATTGCTAAAATATGTCAGAAAAATGGTGGTGTGACGCGGCCTATAGTGTGGCAGATTGTATACGATATGTGATCTTTGTACTGACTGACTGATGGCGTGGTGTTTGGTTTATAGATGCTGGAGCTTGGTTGTTTGCTGGATTTGTTATTATTTATAAACAATATGCCGTATTGGTATGTATGTATGTAGGTTGTTTGGGATATTACTTAGCCATGTCGGTCCTTACTTATGTGTGAGTTATACTGTATAATAATAATAATAATAATATATATATATATATATATATATATATATATATATATATTCTTCATTGTTATATCGTTATCGAAATGTCTTCACATGCAAAGACAATTCAGTATGGGATCTGTATGCTAAGACATCAGCATATTTTTAGGGTGTATGTTTTTGCATCTCCACATGAAGACAATAACAGCCCGACACATTGGTGGACTGTCAGTGTTCTAACCATACCAGACATGTGGAGGGCTCAGAAAAGGAAGGGTACAAAGCTGTTATCCTTTAACAAAAGTCTAATCTGATGGTCAAGGCTCCTTCATAGCCTTTGTCAGGAGGGGTGGGGAAGGTACCGTAATAATAGAGGCAACAGTAGTGAGAGTCGACTTTACTTTTATATCATTGTATTGTATCGGTTCACTTGTAGTAATGGATTAAGGGGGGTCACCGGCTTTTATTTTTATCTGTCTCTCCTTTTCTCTCTTTCCCTGGCTTGTATCCATTGGGCCCCATGCAGCCAACTGTTTTAAGACGTTTATCCCCATCCAAAGGTCTCTTGTTTGACACCCTGTTTTAATTTCTAGAGGCCATTTCAAAGTTGAATACAAAAATCGTCAACTATTTACCAGAATTGCAAGGTAATTGCCGTCCTCCTACTCCAAGGGTTTATTGAATTGTATTGATATGTGTCAGGTGTATTTTTGTTATTTACTCTCTGAGGAAAGGAATATAATTATAATTAAAGGTTGAGAGAGAAGGAAGCATTGGCGGCCTTGTTAATTTGCACCGGGAAGAAAGTTGTCTGGAGGTGTAGTATTTATCACGTTTAAGTGTCTTATTATCTGTTCTGTTGATACTTGTTTAATAATAGCTTGTAAGAGTTATTACCACGTGACACTCTCTTTTATATGTATGTGTGATAGACTAATAGCAAATAGCACATTTTCCCATTAGTTTATTTAAGCTAGAATTTTACAAAATACTGTTTAAGCCACGGATCGTTTTATTTTAATTGCTTATTTATTATATACAAATAATCAATTGATTGCAAAAAAGAAAATTAAGACTTGCAAATTTATCATCACAGCCTCGCTCTTTATATAGATATTATAGAAAAGTACTTGGCAGTAAATTTGTTTTTGCAAAAACTAACACTTAAAAATAATGTAACTGTAAAAAATGAGAACAGGAATCCCGAGTTGCTTACGAGTTTCTAATACGTGGTTTGATCAAGTGGTTACGCTTTTTTGTTGTATTTTTTCCCCAATGGTACTCCGCCACCCAAATATGGCACTTGTTCCACACATTTGGTTCCTTCTGCAGACTGTTTTGAAGGCTTACAAACCGGTATTCGCTTCATTGAATTTAAGTAACCCGTTCTGCTCCATGACTACTTGTTATATTCTAGCTACTGGCAGCCGATTCTAGATACCTCGGGAAGATCCTTTCGAACACTCACACACACACACACACACACATATACACACATTCTCTCTCTCTCTTTTAATAAAACAAAATATATTACCGAGTTCAGGCTAGTGTTTTTCACAAGCCGTTGCAAACTTTACTTGATTTTTTCAATTGTAAGATGAGAATATTTATGAACAACAATTTAATTATCAACCACTTATTAAGTGTTAACAATCAGTTTTGCCATAATTGTATTGAAATCAATAAAAGTTAAAGCTAATTACTTTGACAACTATAATGTAAAACATGTGCACCCAAACCAAAACAGTATACCGGTACTGTAAGTTAAATGAGTAAGTATTCCGAAACATTATGATGCGGGTTGTAGAGATCGCGCCAGAGGGTTTGCTAGTCAATGTTTACAGCTTTGTTCTTATCGTGCTGAAATGTTTACTTCCCAAAATTCCGTCAACTCCCATTGACGCCCTTCACTTGTTTGGCTTGCACGATTTTTGTTTAGGTTGCTTGTGGAGGTTGTGTGTCTTCCAGCAGGCTGGTTGAGGAAGGCGTACAGTCGTAAACATAATGTGGTTGCTCAATTCCAATATTTTAACTTTTAAGGCCAATTTCTGAAACGTCTGGATATAGTATAATCAGCATTGTATTTTCTCGGTTTGCGTTCGATACTTATTCAAATTGGATTGGTGCGTCATAATATATGCTTTTGACTGTACAGCCAGAAGTACAAATGCTGCGACACCAACCAGATGACGTCAACCCTTTCATTACGAATGGTTTATGCTAATGTGAAATAACACAATCTGGCGTTAACTGGAATGAAATAGATAAATCATTGTGGGTTTGGAACATTTTATTGTGCATTAATATTTATCTAAACACGGATCTTTTAGTGCAAGTTTATATACATTACGTAAACACAGTTTAGGAAAGAAAAAACACATCATTCTACAAAGTGTATATGTCTTGTGACAAAAGTATTTTGAATCAGGAGTGTCTTGTTTACAAATGTTGGAAGACGTAGTGAAGAGCCTTGGCCCTCTGCGTTGTTTACATAACCCGTAGCTATGTAGGAGGCGGGAGGAGGGCGGGGCGCACATTAACCTAGTCTCGCTAGGACCCGCGTTTCCCAGGACGATCGTGCTCACTACTTTTTAACACTTTCAGAAGAGGATGTTGCGTTTCATTTTGTGTTGGATATCATCAGTCAATTTATTTAGAATAAAGTGGGGTGCAACCTAAATCAATTAACCTTCTAATCCTTCCTAAGCCTAGTAATATATTATAATGTTAACCAATTTTGTTTAAGAAAAACAGCTGGATATACAGTACTGAAAGGATTAATCATCCAGCCTAGCGTAAGCAAAACTAAACTATCCTATCGTAACTAGAGTAACTTTATGTCTGCTTAGGTTAGATTAAGAGAGGTGAATCTAAGACACAACCTTTTTATCTAGAGGGTTGTAGCTAGGTCGAGTTAAAGAAGTTAGTGTGATCGTCCTGGGAAGAAAAATATAATACGTGGACTTCCCACTGTCCTCGACCACTACCGAGCACAGGGTCCTTGTAGGGAGTGTCAGCCCTACTCTCCACACTTACAGTATACACCTGGATGATCAAATGTGCCAAAAGTTAAGTTGGGGCAGGACAAACCAATTACAGTAATTAGGTTCATTCCTTATCCATGACGTCGCGTCGTACCATCCGCATACTTGGGGTAACTAGACTATCATAAGTTGTGACATCCAGTTATGACTTCTTCTCTTAGTATTGAAGGCGGTATAATTATGATGTGGGCATTTGGGATACAGCGATCAGATCGTAAATGTTTTGAGTGACCGGGCCCCACTGTGACTGTCCTGGTCCACTACCAAGCATGGGGTCCTTGTAGGGAGTGTCAGCCAGCCACCCTCATACTACATTATACACCTGCTGGGCACGAGTGGGAGCATGGTTGTGGTTGTCATCACATGGCTATGGTTGGGACATTGTGTTTATGTCTGTGCGATCTTTGGTGTTGTTTGCTTTTGTTGTTTTTATTGACGTTATATTTACTTTTGTCAGGCTATACAGTATGTTTCGATTGGGAGTGATTGGTTTGGGATCTCGTCGCCTCACTTATACATCTGTTGGGCACGAGTGGAGTTGTTGTTGTGGTTGTGAAGGGCAGGGTTTGATTGTGGGGCTGTCTATGCGATTAGTTGTGGTTGTGAATGGTGGGATAGGATATTATTGTAATGTGGTTATGAATGAGTGTCATAAGAATGGTAAATTTAATTATGAGGTTGTCTCTATGTTTTTGAATGATAAGATAAGATTGTATTTGTGTGGTTAAAAATGATGTTTGATTATGAGGCTGGCTTGACGTCTGGCTGAGGCTAGGAATGGTAGAATATGATTGCAGTTGTGTGATTATAAATGAGTGCCTATGAATGTAACTGCAAGGTTGTATGTACGCTTGGTTGTAGTTGTGAAGGGGAGGATAAGATTGAGAAGTCTATGTATTTTATTATTATTGTGAGGTTGTAAAGACGTCTGTGAAGATATTATTTTGGCTATTCACCTGTTAGAGACGAGTTTACTTATTGTTTTGATAGTGAAGTGTGGATTGTTAAATTGCATACGCGTATTATATGTTGGACCATCAAATACTGTACGGTATACATATGTTTGTGGATATATCATACCGTGTATGCATATACTGTATATATATATATATATACCGGGTATATATATATATATATATATATATATATATACCGGTAAAACAAATTATTTGTTGTGTATGTGTGTGGTATTTGGTGATATCTCTTATTCTTCTTGTTAGTTTTTGTTCTGATTACTACTATCCAATTTCTTAGAATACTGTATATGATCCCATTACCTTCTGTTTAAGATATACAGATGACTACCGACTGACTGACTGACTATTTATGGCAACTGCAGAACTATTTATGGCAACTGCAGAACTAATTCCCTTCATGATGGTTTGATGGTTGGTTTTATGGGGCTATTGAGACGAAGAGAAAAGAAAAGGGAAAACAGCTGAATAAATTACATGGTCGGTCTCTGTTGCAATGTAGAGGTATGCGGGTTTTTGTTTGTTTTTGTTTTTCATAAGGGTTGTCGATAGGCTTATTGGAATATGAGCTTGTTTAAGAGAGCGAGAGCGAGAGAGAGAGAGATCCTTAGCATTAAGCACTTGAAGGATACTGAGTATGGGATTATGAATCGCTTACGAATTCACCAAACTCATCTTACATAATCGATTTTTTGGAAGAGGAAGATATGGGAGAAAATCTAATTTATTAATGTGTCTTATTATTACTGTTATTAATGCTTCTACCTAAACCTCTATCAAGCTCAACAACTATATAAATAGATCGATATACAATGGCCCCCAGAAAACCCGCTTATGTGAATCGGGCATTTGGGTGGAGGGAGTTAAGATGCTAAAAAGAGTCTGGAATGAGATAGGTAAGGCAAGACTATGGGTGGAGAACCGTGATGGACGGATAATGGAAGGTATTTACAGTAAATAATATATATATATATAGATAATAGGCATGCCAATATGGGAAGGGCGAACATGTTTATTTTCTACAATTTATATAATATTATCGAAAATATTAACCCTTTGAGTACCAGTGACGTGCGCCATACTTTATTCTAGCTGTATTTAGATGATATTATGCAGCTTAGAAAGGATCTGTTGTAGTTAAAAAGGTTGCTCGAGCTAGTTTGAAGCCTTATTATTATTGCTAGAGGTCCTTCCTAAGTTGAATAAAATCGTCTAATAGTTGCTAGAATATGATAAAAAGGAAGTCCCTGGTACTGTATGGGTTAAGAACAACAGACTTGATTTCATGTCATTTTCCCCCTGTGTTGTTGGATAGCTCTTCATGTGTTTTGTCTGCCTTCCAATGTTGTATTTATTTTGTCTATAGTATAACTCGCGAAAGACGATTTTTCATATTCTTAACCAATTGAGGTCGTAAGACGCTAGTTCACATTTTATTTTTTGTTACCAGTACGTGATTATTATTATGCAATTTGAGAAGGATCTCTAGGAATTATATGGGTATAATCTTTCTTAATGTAACCTTTGCTCAAAGCCAGTTTCTAAACTTAATGACATCGTCTATAATAGCCAGAATTAAATGAAAGAATGCGTTGTGCTAGACTGAAAGGGTTAATAAAGAATCGGCTATTATGTACTGTTTGAGATACATTCTGGTTGACACCACACGGGCTATTCAATTTAGTCTATTGTAAGAGGTTTTCGTAACTTTGTAGACCTAGTATTGTTCTAAACCGTTATTAATTATCACATGCATAATACGTCTTTTTTATCGCAATATAATCACTGATAATTATGCACTTATTGTTGTGAAGTGCGGGTGATATTCCGTTGCACATAACTGAATAGATGTTATAATAAAGACGTGCCGTTTTGCCCAAAATCAAACCGGCATACCCAACTCTGCGATGGGTTACCATCATCACTACTAATACCATTATCAATCACAATCACCATCACTACTAATGCCATCATCACTATAACTGCCACAATCATCACAATTACTGTCATCATCACCATTACTATGATCATCATCACTACTACAATTACAATCATCACTACTAGTCTACTCTCACCATCATCACTACTACTGTCACCATTGTCACTACCATCTTAATAACTACTATCATCATTGATACAACTATCAACCATCATTACTATCATCACCACCATCTTACAATCATCATTACTACTGTTAACATCATCACTACTACTATAACCATCATCATTCCTACTGTCACAAGTATTACCATCACGTATCCTAGTGTCACCATCATCACTACTACTGCCATCATCACCATTACTATGATCTTCATCATCACAACTATTGTCATCATCACTACAACTTATCACTACTACTCACCATCATCACTAATACTCACACCATCGTCACTACCATTATCACTACCCGGTACCGTAGTGTCATTATTATCACTACAACTATCATCATTCCTTGTCACCATTAACACTACTATTATGACCATCATCACTACTACTAGTACAGTCACCATCATATACTGTATACTACTGTCACCATCATATATACTACTGTCATCATCATCACTACTGTCATCATCATCAATTCAACTGTAACCATCATCACTACTATTATCACCATTATCACTACTATCACCATGAATCCAAATATTACTACCATCACTTCTGATGCCAACTAAACTAACTTAACCTAGCATATGCGTAGCGAGATGTTTTCGCTCCCAGAACGAATGCGTTCTTACTGTGTGAGCCCCTTCGGGGCCATATTTTGGACCTAAAATCATAACTATTGGATAAATTCAAAAAATCTTTTTTGACTGACTTTGGCATTCACGCAACAAATGTTCGTGTGAAATTTGGTGAAAATCCGTCCAACGGTCGAGGAGGAATTCCGAGACAGACGGACGACGACGACGACAGATTTTTTTTTTGTGTGGTACCCACTATACGGCGGGGGGCGATACCAAACTCTGCTTACGCAGAGTTGATTATGCGAAACGTATTTCATTGAGTAATCATATACGCAGGTTGTTGAACCATCCATCATGTTTCACACCCTATTAATGTAGAGACTGATCTGGTGCAGGGAGATGAGGAGGGGGATTGAGAGAAGGAGGGGGGGGGGGGGGGGGATTGAGGAAGAGTGTAGCAGAGAGGGGGAAAGGATAGGGAGAGGAGGATATATGACACATTCTTCTCTCCATATTGGCGTACGGACAGTAATCTGTCAGGCCTCATTTCAATCCTACAGGTCGTCCTCTGACTTTGAAAGTCTCATAATTCCTGTGTCCTTGCATTTGTATTCTGACGGAAAGTTAATTTGACCGTCTATGCCAATATTTGTTTAAAGGAAATCTAGTAACAACAGAGCTACGGATCCTCACTAGACTGCTTGGAGTTGCTTTAGATAAAGATGGGCTGTCACAAAACACATGGGATTATCCTGACAGACAGTATTTTGTCTCAATGTTTCACATAAAATCACAAAATCAACTAAAAAGAAAGGGGGCCAACTTCATACGTAAACATGGTAGCAAATTTGAAGTAAGGATCATTGGGTTATATTTGAGGTGATGTGGTCGCGTGACAGGAGGCATGGGTATAATATGGAGTGACGGGAAGAGCCACTACTGGGAACTTGAAGGCTATTATGGTGTAAAGGTTCGGGCGGGGTAAGGGGAGGAGGAGTCTTATTACAGTACAAAGGAGGTCGTGTGTTTATATAGTCGTAAAGGTGGCACTGATGGTGATGGGAGCGTGCACTGAAATGGTGGGTATATCTGTATAAAAAACCGGGGTGATCGTGTGTTAGTCGTAATGGCGGCGTTGATGGTGATTGGATGTATTGGTGTATTGTAGAGGGAGTGTGTAGTGGAACGTAGGGTATTGTGATTGGTATTATGGTGTTTAGGACAGGGATCATAATATAAAGGAGATCGTGTATGTAGAATGTGCTATAAAGGTGGCATTGATGATAAAGTGATGAGATCCCACACTATCTTCCCTAATTGCCAGTTAATCCCTTGAGTTATTCCACTGTGGGGAGGTGAGCTTGGGGCGGGTTCATTTTAGGGCTGATTTTACTCCTGTTGTTATTATATTATAACTCTGACCTATTGTATATTATGTTTTCTATATTGTATCTTGGTATCTCCCTCCTTCGCCTTGGTTATTTTTCGTTTAGTTTCTCCTTCGTCGATCTTGCGCTTCGTTTTCCTTGATGGTGGTGCCTTCTGGGTTTTGTTGATTTCATTAATTGAGTTTAGAAGTGAAGTTGGTTGGTGGAAAAAATATATAATCTTACTTTTCCCCTCCATCTGTTTCTTTCCTTTTTCCTGATCGATCTGGTACGGTTGGTGATCCTTAACTTGGGTATTTTAAGAATACATGTAAATAGAGGGATATACTGTATATATATATATATATATATATATATATATATATATATGAAAAAAGAGCAATTTATGAGAATAAATAAAGAAAATGATATATGTATATATTTAAAAAGGTACCGGGTATATAATAAGAGAGCAATATAAGATAATACATGTAAAGAGTTATATAGTACAAAAGAGAGCATATATTATAAGAGTCCGTTGAGATAAAAGTTAGTCGTAAGATCTAAGATTAAGTCCGTCGTGATAAGATTAAAAGACTCCGTTTGCAAAGCCAAGAGTCAATTGTAAGAACCAAGAGTGGAGTACCGGTAGGTTGAGGGGGAGTTGTGAAAATCGTGTTTCAATAACGGGGGGAGGGTGGTTGACGGTCTACTTCTAGAAGGGGGGAGGCTGCGGCATGTTTATATACTGTATAGGGTTCTCTTGATCGAACCCTTCAGTGGCACGATGACCAGGTTGGGGGTCACACGCGTTCCCCTCCCCCACCCTTCATCTATCTATCTATCTATCTACAGTATATGCTCAGGCCCAATCCCCATTTTGGGGGTAGCCGACTCAAGACAGAGCAAGAACAGGGAAAACACAAAAACAACATAAAACAACGAATAAACACAGATAAAAAACACAAATTCACACACAGAAGACCCAGAGACCAGGGTAACCAAGGTCGCTTCACCCTTCATGCCTCCTTGATAAACCTCTACCGTATGATTCATCTCCCCCTCCTTCTTCCACTTCGATGTCAGTCCAGATTGTGATTTTACAGACTCTGCCAGGCGAGGGAAGCTCCGGTTTCGATCTTAGGATGCGCTGGTAGTGTCCATTGCTCTAACATACATTCATTCATTCACAACCACAGACATGCTGACACTCGCACATTACTCATTCACACGATACAACACTCATACTTTTGACCGATTCACTCATCCCCGAAACTACCCCAAGGTCCCGAAGAACACGATACCGAACCCAAGATCAAACCTAACCTAAACCTACCTATTATGATCTTGGGCGAACCCTCAGCACCACACCACGACCTCGGCTAGCCCACTAAGGAGACTGACGCCCCACGCGAGAACACCAATCGCGCCAAACCCGATGCCCTGACCAGCAAAGAACCCCACACAACGACCAGGGAAACGCAACCACTCAACCACAACCACCGACCAGCCAGACCAGCCTCCAAGCAACCCAGCGAAAACCACCAAACGACCCGGTGAAACCAAATCCCGACCCCCGAGGTATCACAAACCGAAGGAGGCGGATATCCCCCGCCAGGCCCTTGAAGCCACGGCGCCCCTCCCCTCCCCCCGATGATGGGAGGCCCCAGAGGAGGGCCAGACATACCCAGACACCCCCCACCTCTCTTCTACCGTCTCTCTTACGCATTTTCTGCCCCCTCTCTATAAACACCCCGATGCCCCCTTACATTTCCGATGACTACCAAACCAGGACAAGTTGAGTCGAAGTTTTGTACCGGAGTAGCAACCAAACTGTAGCCAATCCAAGAGAGATCAAAACTCTGTATGTGTGGTGTGAATGTACAAAGTACAAAGGAGTACAAAGGAAATCAAGCAACAACAGATCTAGTGACCCTTCTAGGTTGCTTGTCCTCCAAAACACTGAGGATCAAGTGTCCAAACAGTGGTTTAGAGTGGGTAAGGGAACATTGGAAAGGGAACTACTGCCCTGCCACTAACGTGGCAGGACTAGGAAGTTAGTAGGGGACATATGGGTTAGTAACTGAGGGGAGGATAAAGTTATTCATTTACAAACGCAGTCAGTCGCGGGTTTGATGCGAGATATTTGTCTAGGCGGAATTTAAATGAATCAACGGTGCTGCAGTCTATAACGTCTCGGGGAAGCCCATTCCACAAGATGACAACTCGATTGTAGAAGAAATTCTAAGTTTCGTGCGAGTTAAAAGTTTTACCAAATTTTTTGCAACCGTTTCCCCGCGTGTAATTAGATTGGTCGATAGTGAAGTACTTACTACAGTTCATATTGTCGATGCCTTTGATGATTTTGAACACTTGAATTAAGTCGCCTCTTAATCTGCGCTGGGTTAAAGGAAATAGATTTAATTCTCTAAGACGCTCTTCGTATGGTTTGTTCTTTAGGCTAGGTATCATTTTGGTAACTCTACGTTGAACTCGTTCTAGCTTGTTTATATCTTTTAGGTAATAAGGGCACCAGGATTGAACGCAGTATTCCAGAAGAGGGCGGACTAAGGAATTGTAAAGGGTTAGGATAACTTCTTTGGATTTATGCTCAAATGACCTCCTATAAAGCCAATTATTTTGTTTGCCTTCTTAACAACTTCTGAACATTGTTGACTCGGTTTTAGGTTACTCGATATTGTTACTCCCAGATCAGTTTCTGTGTTTACATTCTTAAGCTGAGTGCCATTCATCGAATAGTTTGCTTTCTCATTTAGGTATCCGACATGTAGTACTTTACATTTATCCGCATTGAAACTCATTTGCCAAATTTGGGCCCAACATGACAATTTATCTAGATTGTGTTGCATATCGTCAACTTGTTCTTTTGAGAGTACGCTATTTGCAATTTTTGTATCGTCAGCAAATTTGAGATTGTGCAGGTGAGACCCTCATCTATGTCGTTGATGTAAATTAGAAAGAGAATTGGTCCTAGTACCGATCCCTGGGGTACCCCGCTACTTACATTGGTCCATTTAGATGCCTTACCGTTTATGACTACCCTTTGCTTTCTGTTGCTGAGCCAATTTTCTATCCATTTCAACACACCGTCTTGTATTCCATGCGCTTTTAGTTTTAGCAGTAAACGTTTGTGGGGAACTTTGTCAAAGGCCTTTTGAAAATCAAGGTATATAATATCTACAGCTTTACTCTCATCGTAGAGGTTGAGGATATAATGTGTGTGTAAGTGTGCTGTATGAGTGTGTGTGTGACTGGAAAATGAGTGTATGTGTGGGTATGTGTGTGATTGAATGACTGGGAAATGAGTGAGTGTGTGAGTGTGTGACTGGGAAATAAGTGTCTGTTGTGTGGTTGAATGAGTGAGTGAGTGTGTGTGGTTTTGATCTTATTGTCTTGGTACATTTGCATAACACCATCCGCCACAAAATGCGACCTACTGTACCGATAAGGCAGCCAAACTCGTACCTCTGTGAAGCTAGAAGGAAGGGGAGGGGAGAGTGAAAGCTAAAGGATAGGATAGTGATAGTGAAAGGATAGGATAGTGATAGTGAAAGGATAGGATAGGATAGGATAGTGAAGCTAGAAGGAGAGAGTGAAAGAGGGGGGAAGGGGAAGAAAGTGGGGAAGAGAGGAAAGATAGAAGGGGGAGGAAAGATAGAGGGGGGAGGGGAATGAGGGGAAAAATAGAGGGGGGGGGAGGAGGAGGGAGAGAGGAAAGATAGAGGGGAGTGGGTAGAGAAAGTGGGAAGAAGAGAGGAAAGATAGAGGAGGAAGGAGGGAGAGAAAGTGGGGAAAGATAGAGGGGGGAGGGGAATGAGGGGAAAGATAGAGGGGGGGGGGGAGGAGGAAGGAGGGAGTGAGGAAAGATAGAGGGGAGGGGGTAGAGAAAGTGGGGAAGAAGAGAGGAGGAAGGAGGGAGAGAAAGTGGGGAAAGATAGAGGGGGGAAGGATAGAAAAATACTCCACAGACGGAACGAAAGGGAGCAAAGGCCGTGCAACGGAGAAGAGGAGAAACGCGCGAGACGGAGAGGAGGTTGGGTGGGCAGTCATGGGCAGCCGACCCCCCTTACCGGAGCCATCCCACACACCGAAGGAAGAAGAGAAGACCCCCGGAGCCTGAAAAAGGATATCCAACCAACCCTCCGATCCGCGAAGACTCGAAGACGCGATTCGACATCCCCCAGACAGAGTGGTGATAAATGCCGAGGAGCCGGAAATCAAGCCCAACCGGACGGCGGCGGCGACGAAGCAGCTGGAACCACCGACCGCCACGCAGGGCTATCACCGGAAAGAAACCTCAAGTTCGAACACAACCGGCATCCCCACAGAGACGTGCCGAAACCCGCGACACGACACCAAAAGGCCGACACTATGTAGCTCCGGAACCCTTTGAGACTGTTCAGAGGGTCATTCATACTAACCTACATAACATGCATATCATTCATACTTACCTACACAACATTATTCATACACCAGCGATCCCCTTGAAACCGTCAACTCCCCTTTCACCCAATTTGCTTACCACGGACACTTCTATCTCCACTCCGCATACCTCGTCCACCTCCTCACTCGGTGCTTTTTACTCCAGCACCGGAGCAGCAGCAGCAGCATACAGCAGCATTTAGAGTCCCCTCCGTATCTTCCCCATTAGCCCTTAACATGGCCTCGAGTGAAGGGACCGCTATCCCTTCTAAGGCCCGCCTCTAGGGTAGGAGAGGGTGTGGAACAAGTTGTTCGTCCTCCTGTCCACCTACCCCACCTGTATTACTTTGCCAAACATAGGTACCCAACCCAACACACACCACCGCTGCTGCTGCTAGCATGATGTACAGAAGCGTCCCCCATTGTGTCAAGTGATTTTTCACCAGGTCTGTCTGCGCCTCCAGGCACGCGATATACGCATTATAGGATTGCACCGTTAGCCGAGGCGAGAGACTATTGACCCATGGTCGGTGTCCACAAGCTACAAGGGGATTGGTACTAGGCGGCGTTTGGACGAACCTCGTTACCAAAGGGACCCTATAAAGGAACCGCTAGGCTGAGGTGATGTGTTACGCTTTAAGAGCGTCCTCCATGACCTCAGCCTTGGTTACCAACGCCTTAACCACCCGCATCATCCGCATGACATCCTCCTAGTTCCTGTGGTAACGATACCCACTGTAGCCAGTCACTACGAATAGGGCCAACATACAGAGGAAAATAAAGATTAGGGCCAATTTGTAGCGTGTCTTCTGGCTTAGCTTGTCTTGCACCTCCTCCCCCCGAACCGTCTTCTGGCTTAGCTTGTCTTGCACCTCCTCCCCCCAAACCCCTTCTTCATCCACAGCATCCCTCCCCTTCCCCTCTGACAGCACTAATATAGGCACACCCACCTCCTCAACATGTTTGTTACGCACCACTTTTTCATGGTGACGTACATCAATCCTCCGCACATGCCAGTACCAGACACTTATCCCGCACCCAGTAAACAACCCCAGAAGTACCATGGTGGACCAGAAGGCGGCGACCAGCTACTACCAGCGAGTGATTCTATCGGTCATGGAGTCCATCTAGTAGTCATTTTCAGAGCTTCCGTGACCGTGTTTAGGATACCAAAGTTTCTCAGTGAATTTAACAAGGGCAACTGATACTAAAAAAAAATAAGCCCCCATACACCTCACTAAAATGACCGGAAAGTTGTTATTTTAGACGTTTTTCAAAATGGCCGCCGCCGTCATCTTAAAAAATTGATAAAGTTCTATTTCTTGAAGTGAATGGCCAAAAATGACAATTTTGGTGTCTATTCCCACTAATTTTGGTGTCAGAAGATCAATGGCATGGCACAATTAAAAAATAATTAATAAATAATTACCAAATAATTAAGTAAATAAGAAAATAATTAAGAAAATCAATGGGATGGCATAATTCATGATTTAGAGTCCCATTAACCTCACCATCTAAGACAAATATGATGTTAAATCCACTGAGAAACTTTGGTATTCTAAATTAATAAAACATGAGACCTACTGCATTAAGATGCACTATCACTGCAGGACAAATATGATGCACAACTGTCAGAATCACTTCCGCTGTCATCATCGCTGCTCTCCATTTGTGGATGACTTGGAGTTTTTAGAAGATCCAGGAATGATGGAAGTGCAGTTGGGTATAGCGTACTGGGAGGCATAAGCCATTTACAAGGTGCCATCCATGGCCAATTGGTGATGAATGATTCTGAAGCTGGAAATTCTTCTGCAGATATGCGAGGTAATTGGTGCGCTCTAAGTGTGGTCGTAGACAGTCAGAATCAGGTACCAGTCAGATGATCTTCTTTTTCTTGAGTACTGACCACTTTGCTGCTCTCACCTCTGCTAGGGTCTTGTTTGGTGTCACAATAGATGTACCGGATAACAAATTTCTGTAAGTCATTGATGATTTCCTGTGTTACTGGGATGATTGTGCCACAACTTTTAAGGAGGTTGCGAGCTTCTGATGATTTTTCTACACGGTCAACAATAGTTTTCTTGCCTATTCCATAAAAGCCGGAGTTATGGTCGCATCCGGTAAGAACATGAAGTGGGATCAAAGACTCCGCCATTGCCTCACTACACAAACACCGAGCATTTATCAGCTGAGATTTGCGTTTCAAGCACAAGAGTCCTGATATTTGCCAAGCCACATAGGCTGCCTGAACGTAGTTATCAGTATCTTCAATGTCTATGACAACTTCTTCTGTATACCCTTCTGACCGCAGCTTACCATAAAGAGTGAACAGAGCTGTGTCTGCTTCTGCATGGGCGTATGTGAGATTCTGAAAAACTTAATCTGTGGTGAGATTCCTTGCTGGTTTGCCAACAACACAGTGTATTAGCTGAATAGTGGTTGTAGATGCCTTTCTTTTGAAAGCAGCCTTGATAAATGCTTGAAGGCGAACTTTATTCTCTGGCTTACCAAGAAGAGCATGAAAGTCTCTATTAGAAGGAAATTTGTCCTCTGACTTCATAAACACATTGCAAATGGACTGATTTTTTTGACGGTGTTGTCGTTCACTATCTTTGATGGAGAAGTCTTGCTCGTACGAGTCATTAACCAAGATAACACATTCTGCATTCGAATGTCTATTCAGGACAAAGTTCACAAGTTTCTCACCATAGTCTCCCCACGTTAACTTGGTTCCATCTGCTTTTTCTCTGTCTTCAGTAGTAGGCGTTGTTAGACGCCAGATTAGTCCCATGTCTACTATTGATGTGTAAATATCAGGGTATGGTATGGATGTCATTGTCAGTTTTTCCTGTAGCTTACTCTTCTGCATTTTGCGCATAGTACCATTTGCATTGAAAATTGAAAGGCACTCATCTGTTACTCGATGCTGCATTAAGTCTTCCATCTTTAAGCCGTCACTTGCCTCAACAAGTCCCGAAGACTATTAGGTACACATAGTACTCCAAACAATCCCTCCCCAATCTTGTTTGCAAATATCCAAGGCCTAAAAAATAGAACCACGAACAAAGTACCATTTATTAGGGGCCTGCTAGAAGAAGGAAACGCTATATTTGCGGCTCTCACAGAAACTCACATTAAAGATCAGGAAGATATTGAGGTATGGATTCCTGGTTACAACCTACATAGGGCGGACAGAACGCATAGATCACATGGAGGTGTAGCCTTGTACATACATGACTCACTGATATGTACTGAATTCCTAAATAACAGTAATGAAGTGGTGGAAATACTTGGAGTTAAAATAGAATCCCTAAATTTAGCAGTTATTGTTACATACAGGCCTCCAGACTCATCCCGAGAAGAATTCAAAACCCAGCTCAACAATATAAAATCAGAAGTGGAAACCCTGGGGAACCCAACACCAAATATTATATGGCTAGGAGACTTTAACCTACCAAACATTAAATGGAGACAACTAGAAAACCAGTTAGTGGCAAATAACACCGGAGAAGCAAATACTAATACGAGAGAGCTTTTTGAACTTTGTGATTTTTTTAGTCTTACCCAACATATTGCTGAACCCACGGGAAAACAATATCTTAGACCTGGTCTTCACTAACAACGACTCTCTAGTACACAGGCATTAACATATCGGACACAACATACTCAGATCATAAATTAATTGAGATCAAAACAACCTTAGAAAGTGTACAGACAACCTCAGAATCGAGAACAAAAACCGGCCCCTTCAGTAAATTTAACTTCAATAACAAAAACATTAGGTGGGAAGAGGTAAATCAAGAAATGGAGGAAATAGACTGGGAAGATTTAATGGATAACCTGACACCAGCAGAATGTCTAGTCTTAATAACAGAAACCATGACCCAAATCTGTAGCCACCATATACCTGCAAGACAAACAAAACGAAGAAGCAAACAAGATCGGGAAAGGAGGAGGCTGTACAGAAGAAGAAAATTACTCACACAAAGACGCACACATCAAAATCTACAGGATAGGCAAAAGGTCGAAATAGATAGAGAAATTGTGGAAATTGAACAAAGGCTAAGAATATCATATGAACTACAACATATGGAAGAGGAGAGGAAAGCTATTGCAGGTATAAAGGAAAATTCCAAATACTTCTTTTCATACGCCAAACAAAAGGCTAAAACAACATCAAACATCGGCCCACTGAGCAAAGGGGACGGCTCTTTCACAGGGGACAAAAAAGGAAATGAGCGAACTCTTAAGCAGGCAGTATGAAATGGCATTCAGTGAGCCTGATGAAACAAAAGTCATCAGAGACCAAAATATATTTTTCATGGAAACCTCCCCCACGGAAACCCCTCAGATGCTGGATATTGATTTCGGTCCAAAAGACATAGAAGAGGCCATTTCCAACATGCCATCCCACTCGGCACCAGGCCCGGACTCTTGGAATTCGATCCTAATGAAAAAATGTAAGGAAAACCTCTCAAAACCCCTGGCTATAATGTGGAGAAGGAGTCTAGACACTGGTGACATACCAGATAGCTTGAAAAACGCAATAATTGCCCCACTGCATAAAGGAGGGAGTAAAGCACTACCAAAAAACTACCGCCCGGTAGCTCTAACCTCTCACATCATTAAAGTTTTCGAGCGAGTCCTGCGAAGCAAAATTTCAACATTCATGGAGGCAAATGAACTACACAACACCGGTCAACATGGGTTCAGAGCGGGAAGATCATGTCTCTCACAACTTTTGGAACACTATGACAAAATTCTTAAAGCGCTAGAAGAAAAGAAAAACGTGGATGTCATTTACACCGATTTTGCTAAGGCATTTGATAAATGTGACCATGGTATAATAGCCCACAAACTGAAAGCAAAAGGTATAACTGGGAAAATCGGAAGGTGGATATACAATTTCCTCGTAAACCGAAAACAATCGGTAGCAGTAAACCAAGTCACTTATGAGCCTTCGGATGTCAAAAGCTCAGTGCCCCAAGGAACAGTGCTAGCGCCCCTTCTGTTCCTCATACTAATTTGCGACATAGCTACCAACACCAGACACAGTACGGTGTCGTCTTTTGCTGATGACACAAAATTAAGCAAGATAGTAAACACACAAGAGGACACGGGCCGACTGCAGGAAGACATGAATGTAGTGTTCCAGTGGACAGGGAAAACAGCATGCAATTCAATGAGGAAAAATTCCAATTAATACGGTACGGAGATAATAATGGTGTTAAAGAAATTACAAATTACTTAACAGAATCTAACCACATAATAGAACGGAAAGACAGTGTGAAAGACCTTGGGGTATTAATGTCTGAAAATATGGGTTTCAAAGTACATAACCAGGTCAAAGTGGCGGCTGCGAAACGTCTAACGGGTTGGATTCTGCGTACTTTTAAAACACGCGGTGAATTGCCTATGATAACGCTCTTCAAATCTCTAGTGCTACAGAGGCTTGAATACTGTAGCGTATTAACATAACATCCCCATACAAAGCAGGTGAAATAAATGACGTAGAGAGTGTACAAAGAAATTTCACTTCGCATATAAGTTCGATAAAACATCTACACTATGGGAGCGTTTAAGAGCACTGAATCTGTACTCACTGGAACGTAGAAGAGAACGTTACCTAATAATATACACGTGGAAAATCGCAGAGGGTTTAGTACCAAACCTACATACTCCGATAGTCATGAAATTCAGTGATAGGAGAGGCTGGGAATGCGAAATCCCCCGGATGAATAACAGGGGTGCTATGGGCTCTCTGCGAGAGGGCTGGTTATCACACAGAGGCCCACGTCTCTTCAACAAACTCCCACGGCGAGTAAGAGACATGAGGGACATCTCGTTAGACAACTTCAAGAGAGCCCTAGATGTCGAACTGCAAAAAGTGCCAGAAGAGCCCATCCTCGCAAGGGAGCGAGCTGTCGCTTCAAACAGTCTACTGCACCAAATCACCACCCATAACGAGGGGCGTCGCGCTCCTTGGTGCCGCTAGAGGAGCGGCGAACACATCCAAAGGTATCCAAAGGTAAGTTTGATGACCGAGGTAAATGCCTTACTCTCCATTTCTTCAGTTGTCTGTTTCAGGTTTTCACTTGCTGTCACTTGCTGTCTTCTCGATTTCTTGAGTTGCAAAATTGCCTCTTTTACTACGTGGTATTCGAGCATTGAGGGACTTTGTTTTGGAATAGACTCTTTCATTTACAAATTCCTCCAATTTTCTTCCTCCATCGGCCTTTGCAGACTTCAGATCAGCAAAGAGAGCTGGAGAGGCTTGAATTCCAGATTGTAGGGATCTTAGTGTCAGATCTGATTGGTCAAATGGATCACAATGGAACTCGGTGAGACATGCACTGATATCCTGCACAGATTGTTCATCTATCTTCATCTTACTTGGGGCACAATCTGCATGCTTTCTTGAACCTCGTCTCTTGTGATTTGCGTGACGATGAACACAGCCTCTTATCCGGTTGACGTTGTTAACATTCCGCGTGTTTGACAGGAGTTGCTTCTCATTCTTTAGAATAGCCAACCATCCACACTTAAGCTTGGATCCTTTATTCATCGTTGACTCTATCCATATGTCAAGGGCAACACATGAGTAGAGTTTACCGGTCATTGACTGTGCAAACATGCCACTCTCCATGAATTGTGCTTGGATATGGGGAAGACTTTCTAGGACTGCTATGAAATCTGGAAGATGGCGCCCATATCTATCGTTGTCATAAATATGCATCAAGGAAGCATCAACTTCAGTGAAGACTTGAACTCGATCCAGTTTCTTGTCCTTATAGCATGTATATTTTGAGTCAGTATCTCTACCATCTCCAAGAATGAAATCCAGAATTCTGCTAGTGGAGCACCATCTAAGTTCTGGAATAGGGAGTCAACGAGCCCCTTGAGATCGGCATTGCTCTCTAACTCAGCATGTGCATCATTAAGTTCTTGTTGGTCTACTGAACTGCGTAACTTATTGAGAGATGCCTGGATCTCTTCACACAGAGTGGCACCTTCCAAACGTTTGTCTAGTGCATGTTGGAGTAAAGCCTCATAGAAGAGTCGAAGGCAACGCACACCGCGGTTGAAGTGTTTTCCACGCAGAGCTTGATCCACGGATCCATCTGCAACGACGCCTGCAGCCACCAGTACATCTGAAATGCCTGAGCCTTTGAACCTTTTGTAGATTGAATTGATGAAAGACATCTGGATATGAAAGGGCCCCATGAATGTCAATATGTCAGCAAATATCTCTGGATTCTCACTTTTCAATTCTAGCAATAATGCGTAGACAGGATGATCACCGACGATAATGGCAAATGGCATCTTCTTGTCATCAATTGCCTTTGCAAGCTTGCGCAGGGCATCATACAGAATGGTCTTGCTTGGTGGATCAGGATAAGTCATATGATAAATCGCTTGACTTTTCTGGGTTTCTGGTGATAGCGTGGCCTGGAAGCCAGAAAAGGCTGTACAGTCTGGTCTTCTGGCTTTGGTCTTGTTCCGTCTGCCTTAGCTCGGGCCATTGCATGGATGACACCTCTCATTCTTTGAGGAACTGTGTTCCAGATGTTGTTCATCCGTTTATCCTTGGTCTGATGGGTGGTTCACCACGCTTGACTGTTTTGTATGGTTCAATTCTTTGCATCTGGCTCCCAAGTTCTTTGAGGCTATCAGAGACGTACGAAGGCAAGGTGCTATTTGGCAAACTGGTCTATCATCATCTAGGGTAGGTAGATTTAGCTTAGGTAGGTCTGGCTGAACAAACATGACATTTGTACGATGTGATTGGCCACTTCCCAGTCAAAGTGTCACTTTTGAAGTCATCGTTGTCGACTATACATATTGCTGGTGTTCCTTCAGAAAGTTCAAAAGGACACTCAGTTGAATGCTTCAGGTCAGTAACTGCCCAGAAATCTCTAAGCAAAAGCACATCATTGTAAACTGATTCCCAGGCCATCCTTATGTAATATGTCTACCATTTCTCTGCTCTTTGTCATACCATGTAGCAGTACACCGAGGTTTGTCTCAAATGCAGTACGTCTTCCAGTGATGTAGCTGGTCAAATAGATGCAATTGATCTGACTTGGGGCTTGTCATCGACTTCAGACTTTGTGGGGTGCTTTAACCAAGTGAGCTTCAATAGGAGATCATTCAGGTCTTCATATTCTTCTAGCTCATGTATGTATGGAGGCCAAGGAACAGTTTTTGTTTTGATGATCTGATATCTGAGTCGCCCAGAGACATTCTTCACCAGCTGATCGTCACTTACACCTAGAGAGGATATTGCAGCCTCAAGATATGAACCTGCAGCTCTTGCATCATATACCAGTTCACTCACATTCTTCTGACTTCGTTCATGAAATGCTATGTCATCTCCAAATTCCTTGATCAGAATTTCCTTCACGAACTGGACTTTGCTGTGGAATAGTAACCATAATTTGAAGTAATGCCTTTGTAATCCTTTACAAGACCTTGCAGTGTACGGATTTCATGATCTTCAAAGATAACTTGACGGACATGATGAAAGAAGATATTTTGGGCCTCTCGAAGATTAACATGTTGCAGATGCTCTGTTTTTTCATCAGGAAAAGACTCCTTCAGAGGGTTGCTGACATAATTGCGCCAACATTCACGATGATAACGAATTTCCAATCCAAACGCCGTTCGACTGTCTGGGATAGATGCAAGTAGGGTATTCAATCTTTCTCTTATAGGCTTATATGTCTGTCTTATCTGACAGACAAACTGTATGCAACTTGAACCGGTTTCATGCCTCTACTGTTGACAGCAGCAAAAGTTTGGACTTGCCAGGATTACTGTTTTTTTGTGGTCCTTTCATACACCACACAGAGATTCTTATCATGAACCACTCCAGTACTAGAACGAAGCTTTTTAGGCACATTTCCTGGGAGTTGTTGACTTGAAGTTGATGCTTGAACTTCTTCCTGTTCAGATTTCCGTTTACGATTCTGTGCTTGCTGAATATAGCGATTACTACTGATCTGGGTGTAACATTTACTATGCATGTACAGGCCTTTAGGCCCCTTGTCCCACTCCACTGCTGCATAGGCATGCTGAAATTTATCAAGTTCCTTCCACCGAAAACACTTGCTCCTTAGATTCTCCCACTTTGTATCAGATGTCTTGTCCGTACTATCATCAGCTATACAGGGATGTTGACATAAATGCATTTTAATCCAGGTCCTGGGTCAGGCACATCCACTAACTTCCCCTCCTCTACTTGTTCCATGCTTATGATTCTTCACGCCAACTTCGATGCAAACACACCTGAAAAGAAGGAATTGATCAGTCAACATTCTTGGTTTACATTTTAAATTATATATATTTATTTGAGTAAGTTTCAGAGGATCCGTGTACCGTGTTTAGGATACCAAAGTTTGTTCTCAGTGGATGTAACAACATCATATTTGTCTTAGATGTTGAGGTTACTGGGACGCTAAATCATGAATTATGCCAGCCCCATTGATTCTCTTTGGGTGATATTTTCTTATTTTCTTAATTATTTGGTAATTAGTTATTAATTATTTTTTAATTATGCCATCCCATTGGTTTTCTGACACCAAAATTAGTGGGAATAGACACCAAAATTGTCATTTTTGGCCATTCACTTCAAGAAATAGAACTTTATCAATTTTTAAAGATGACGGCGGCGGCCATTTTGAAAAACGTCTAAAATAACAACTTTCCCGTCATTTTGGTGAGGTGTATGGGGGCTTATTTCTTTTAGCATCAGTTGCCCTTGTTAAATTCACTGAGAAACTTTGGTATGCTAAACACGGTCACGGAAGCTCTGAAAATGACTCTACTAATCTACATCTCCAAGCACACGTAT